>CP129448.1:52935000-53090000 GCA_030445155.1 Quercus variabilis | reverse complement strand
GAATCATGGCAATCTCCATATCCTTGTGATAGTCATCCACACTCCTATAGCCTTGAGTAAGACTCTGTAATTTCAGATGCAAGTCCCTATAGTAGTGACTAGGGACAAACCGCCTCCTCATGGTGGCCTTTATTTCCTCCCATGTCTCAATAGGCCTCTCATAGTTTTTCCTTCTGTTCATCACAAGTTGATCCCACCATATAATAGCATAATCAGTAAACTCAATCACAGCTAGTTTTACCTTTTTCTCCTCGGAGTAGTTGTGGCACTCAAAGATGAACTCCACCTTCTTCTCCCACTCCAAGTACACTTTTGGATCATTTTTCCCTTGGAACGATGGTATCTTCATTTTGATGTTTTCTAGGCTTCTATCAGTCCCATCTTGCCATCTTGGATCTCTTCGTAAACCTCTACCACGCCTTTCTCCCCTTGGTGCAAACCTGCCCTCATTGTTTAATGAAGCTTGATCCTCTTTATCTTCAAACTCATCGTCATGGTAGTCATCAGAATCATCCACACACGCACGTCTTTCTTGCCTTCTAGCATTAGGGGCTCTTTAGGGACGCTACTCACGCAAAGAAGCAATAACAGCGTCTTGCCTATCCATTCGATCCCGAATATCATTAAACACCACGTTCATACGTTCAAATTGTTGTTGCATAGCCTGCAACATGATGGATGACTCCTCCCTTCCTCTGTTTGATGCTTCGCCCCTGGAAGACATAATTTTGAAACTACAAAAAAAATGTTAGAAATAATTCCTCACAACACTCCCTCACGTGTTTACACTCAAATTATGTCACTCACACTCGTGTTTCTCTCTTAAATTGGCTTTTTTCCAATATTAGTCTCACACTCTCTTGCCTTTTTCCACTTGTAATTTCTCCTTTTCAGTTCTGCTTAAACTAATAAACTTGATCAAAAAATTCAACTTGTAGTATTTAAACTAATACCAATGGCAAGAAAATATGACATAAACACTAAATCAAAGGAATAGGACAAAAGAAAATAATATTTTGGTCTGAGGGAATTGAAACTACAAACAATTTTTTTTTTTTTCCTGTAGTCTCTTCTTCTTTTTTTTTGGAAGCTTGGTGCACAATTTTAACCTAGTGCACGTCACAAAATAAGAATGAGGAACAAAGAACACAAAAGGAACAAGACAGGATGATAATAGGAAACAAAAGATAAAGGGAAAGAAAACTAATTTTAGAACCTGTGCTCTGATACCAAATGATGCGAACCTCAATCAACATGCTTTGAGACCCAACAAAAATATTGGAATACTTGCCCAAGAAAGCTAAAAATTCAGTTTTTTTGATAGAAACCTTGACCCAATGTTTATAATTGAAACGCGAACCAAAGGTATAAATAATAGACCTTGACCCAATGATTATAATAAATCACAAACCAAAGGTATAAAGTTTGAACGCCACAAGGAAGAATCCCTGATAAGTTCACAGTTCTTGAAGAATCAAAAGAAGAGCAAAGTCTCACCTTTTCTGATTTTTATTCACTAATTTCTCTATTACAATGAGTTCATGCTATTTATATGATATGACTGGAAATAGAAAATATAAAAAACGTACTAAATAATAAAACCCTAAATAAAAGTTAATTTGGTTTGAAATTAGCAAATCCAAAATAGAAAAAATAGCTAAAAACATTCTAAATAATAAAAGCCTAAAATTAAGGTAGATCTTGTTCAAAACTAGATGCTCCAGACTAGGAAAAATATCTATTAACTGATATAGAGCTGGAAAATCAATCAACCATTAATCCACACCATAAATCATGCCCAATTAAGCCAGAACAGCCCTCAATAGCTTGGATTAAATTTATTACGCCTTCATCTTCCTTTGGGCCAAGCTTGGAATGTCCTCCGTTAGTATCAGCCCAAATCTCTTGAACAAGCCCATTAAGTGCTTCTTTGATCTTCTTGGATCTTGCTTTAGTAATAGGCCCAACTGGAACATGCAATGGATCCTTGAATGCTTGTTGATTCTCATCAAAGTGTCAATTTATTTCCCATATTTCTAATTTGGTCAATTATTAACCCTTAAGCATTATGTTTGTAACAAAGAACATTTTGCTAAAATGATCTTGGCAGAGTTAAATCATATCATATGCACATGATTTGGTCACATTATCCATGATTCGTAACTAATATTATAATACATTCATTTTATCAATTCCTTGAAAAAAAAAAAAAAAAAAAAAAAGGGTGATGTTGGAGTTTCAAGAATGGTGCACCATTGGGATTGTACTTTGTACAGACTACAGATGGCCAGGGTCTTTTTGGCTCCCAAGTTCTTCGTATGGGGAGAAGCATATAATTCCACTGATATATAATCTTGAAATGGTATTTAAGGGAGAATTCAGAACGTGTTCATCAATGTTTGTTTAATGCTATTGATAATTTGATATGGCAGAACTTTGGTATGTAGAGACAGACCTTAGCACTATACTCAAGGATAATCAGGATCTTTGCATAATATCATAGTGTTTTTTTTTTTCTTGGTCAGATATATATATTGCGCGAACTCCGAAAATTGCTGCACTATGAGCTTGCATATGATAGAATGGGTTGGTTTTTAGAGATGACTTAAGGTATTATAGCTAGGTTATAAAGAGACGAATTTGATATAGAGAGAAAAAGCTAAGAGAATAGGAACCGATGGATTTGAGTTTTGGGTTTTCAAAAGGGATTAGTTTAGAAGCTAGAACTAAAATGTATTTGAGTTAGATGATTTGGTTCATCCGGTTTGGTTTGATGACTAAATACATTTAGTCATTTTTTTAATAGTTGGCATGTATTTATTGGTTGTTATTTGATAAAAGACCATTTCATCTGTCCTCTCGGAAGGACCTAATAATTTCTCATCCTAGAGAGAATTTAGAGGTTGAGTATTTAAGCATTGTGCCATGGATAAAAACTTAGACTTACTATATAAGCTCATTCTATTGCCTTTAAAGCATGTTAGAACTTATTGGAAACCTCAAATTTGAGAGAAACCAAAGTCAACAGCAGACATCCCCTTCTCATCTTACTCATAATTTATGGGGAAAAAAAAAATCGTGTCTACAAACATAATTGATTATTCGATAATATTATATACTCCCAACATATACAATAACAACCATTGATTAATTGTATTTTGTGCCGGAGAGAGATCAGAACCTGTCTTGCCTAGGTAAAAACGCGATGCATATGTCAACATTGAAAGGGTGACAGGGACTTTTGAAAACTAATTATATATATATATATATATGTGTGTGTGTGTGTGTGTGTGTTAAATTTAATATAGATTATATTTGTGAGTTGTGACTTTGGTTTTTTTTTTTTTTAAGGGGAACAGGTAAGAAAGACTTACTCTTATATTAAAAAATTAAGATTATATTTTCTTTGTATTTATATATGTATACATGTGTTTGTTTTTGTTTTTGTTTTTTTTTTTTATTTGCTAAATATATAGTTCTCCTTAATTGATGTTATATATATATATATATAATACTTTGATCCACAAGTAAAAATTTCTGACTCCACTCCTTATTATAACAACTAATATTTTTAGTATTTCCTCCAAAAAAAAAAAAAAAAAAACTAATATTTTTAGCACACATTAAACAAAGTTCACGCATAACCCATTCTATAAGAGCACTGCTTAAACTCTACCATATCTATCGGTAAAGTGTCCTCTGGAAAATCACATGTGGTGATCTTCTCCGGCCCTTGATCAGCTAATAAATCACACGGCGGGGGAGTCACGCCACTCGTAATCCCGGCAACATCGCTGCACCTCCACGACATCTTCTTCGCCTTAGTAGCCATCCCAATGGTCACATTTGACATACAAATGCCAGTAAAGGGATCACCAGAAATCCCTTCCAATCTACCTGCCACTGTTACATCCTCTGCCACCACATCCCTATAGTTAATCCCTTGTATCACTGGCAGGGCATTGGGGTCATATTTATTATCAGGGTGTGCCTTGTAATTGCCAGACATCAAAAATACCCATTTCATTGTGTGCAAGCTCATTCTCTTCACGTATATGTCTTTCACGTATGCTCCTCTTCCTATGGCTGTTTTGATCCGCACTGCTGATTCGGTTTGGATGGCCACGATGTCTTCGGCCCTCACATCCTGGATCCCGCCTGACATCTCGCTTCCCAATGCGATCGCGGCGCTATATGGGGAAATGCATGTGAGCCGTCTGATTATTAGTTGTTTGGTTGGCCACCCAAATGCTATGCCATACTCATCCCAACCGCTCTTAACGGCTATACAGTCATCCCCAGAGACTATGTAACAGTCTTCTATTCTAACGTTTGTGCAAGAATCTGTGCTTAGGGAAAAAACAGAGGAAGAAAGCAATTAGAATTAGAATTAGAAGTATAATAGATCACCGTCTATTAATATGTTATAATCCTAAGATTTTTAATAAGTTTAACACGGAGCCTATTATTAAGCAAGTTGAATTAATATGGAAAACGTTGTACTTAGCATCCGAGGAAGTAAAAAAAAAAATCTATTTTACATGCTCAAAACTTACTTTATTTATTTTATTATCTTATCTTACATTTCACCCAACATCCAAAATTCTATTTTTTCATACCACTTATTTAAATAATATAAACTACACCGTTAAATAATATAAAAAAAAAACTAGTTATCAAAAGAAAAATATATGTTTCTTTCTAGGCTAGGAGTCCAATGATGAAATAAGACCGATGGAATAGACTTCCTATGAGAGATCTAGACACATGAAATATGTTGATATCGATATATCAATCAATACCAAAATATATCATTTTTCTGACCTGTTGCTAGATTCAAAGGAATTATGAGTGGTAGCATGATTTTTCTACCTGAAAAAATCCAATGAGCTTATGTAGGATCAGCACCCTATGAGGCCCTTGAAAGATAAAATTGGGTAATGAGAAATTCTATGGCAATGGACTTGGGCAGCAAATGAGATACCTTTTCATCTATTGGATGATGTCAGCTTTGACTATCAATGGTGGGGTAGGTTTCATGGCCCAAACTTGATGTTATTTGTGTTTGGGTCTTGGGCCACTACTCAGAATCAGAAATCAGAGTGCAGCCCACTTCAGAGGAGAACGTTATCCCCTTATTCACGTCTCTGCAATCCATGACCGCTAGTTGCGCAAAACAAAGATCCTTTTTTCTTTATGTTTTTTTGCTTGTCCACTTTATTGCAGATGGCGACAACCACATCGTCCAGTTTCATTAAATAAAATATATGGAATGAGACACATAAGAAAGAGAGACCGTGTGAGAGGAAGAAGAGAGAGTGTGAGAGATTAAAATATATATATTTTTTCTTTACTACCTCATGAACAGTAAGTTGTATAAATACAAATTTACTGCTCAAGGTTGCTAAATTTTTTAGCAACCCATACCTGGATAGAGCTCAATTTGAGCGGTAGGATTGCTAAAATAGCAACTGGGGGGTGTAACCCCCACAATGCTAATGCTGAAGGATGAGGCTTCTCTTTTAGTACAAGACTGGACCCAAAACTGACCTATATTTCATTTTAAGATGTGTCAATATGGTTTCCTCTTAGGTGCTCTAAAACCACTAGATGAAAGCCAAAACCCTAAATGAATTTTATTGACCATTAATTGAATATGGCAAGAAACATTTATAATCATTAGTCAAAGATCAAAGCACTTATTTTTTTGATGCTTATAAGACGAACCTGGATTGATACCATCAGTGTTTGGAGATTTAACTGGAGCGATGATCGTGATCCCTTGCACAAGTATATTGCTGTATAATTGAAACATTGTTAGGGTCTTAAAATGAATTTAACAGAAAACAAAAATCAGACTAGTTTGTTTTTGAAAAAAAAAAAAAAAAAAAGATATCTGAAGAAGAATAAAACTTAAATTATTATGGTCAAAATATGAATTTTGTTCCTAAATTATGAGTCCAATTTGGTCCTTAAATATAGATTAATTTTGTTTAATCCAGACTTTAGCTTATCACCATTATACAAAATTATTGAGACATGTCAATTTAATATTTAAAAAATATTGCAAAATAAATTTTTATTTATTAATTTAAAAAAAAATATGTTGCCCCTATTGTGCTTGTTATTTCAAGTATCATGTTCTAAGAAAAAAAAATTTCAAGAAGTAAATCAGAAGAATCGATAATTTCAATGTTGAAATTAAAATTTGAGATATAAAAATTGTGGGGGGGGGGGGGGGGGGGGGGGGGTTGAGGCTCTCTCAAACTCCATAAAAATGGGAACATTGTGCACTTGATAGGACGTTTTCAATTAAAATTTGAGATATAATTCGGGGAGAAAAACCATACCTTGGCCCTTAATTAACATAAAAAAACATGTCCCATAAAAAAAAATAAAAAACATAACAAAACATGTAGCAGTGTAGAATTAGCGAGTGGAATTACCTGCTGTAAACTGGATGAACATTCCATGAAGGAGAGTTTAGGAGCGTTAGATTTGAAATCTGAACTTTGTCTGAGAACATGAGTTCTATCAGGTAAGGACGAGTGTATTTTAGCTTTCCCCTGTGGAAGTTTTGCCACCAGAATGCTCCCTGACCATCAATTGTGCCATTGTCACCTGATTTCAATACATATATATAATTAAACTGTAAGCTTAACACATTAATTTGTGGATTTATTTAATTTATTAGTTCTAAGTGTCAATGAAAGCTCCAAAATCCAAACCTAAAATCGATTTCTAGTTACCTGTGACAACAACATCAGTGAGGTTTGTTCCAAAAATAAGACTGGTGTACCTTCCGGCTGCCGCATCCCTTCCACGACCGTATGATGGCAATGGTTTGAGCGCAGGCCATTCGTTCATATCCTAAACCATTTGATTCAGTGAAATTGGAAAGATAAAGCAGGAGAAAAGCTAGGAATACAACAAAATCTCAAAACATTTCCATAAAATTTTTGTTTTGAATTGTGATGGATTTTGATAATTTTTATTTTATTTTTTATTTCATATATTTTTGTCCTATGATATGTTAACACCTCACTTATTGTGAAAGTATTGTAAGATTTTGTTATGCCCAAAGAAAAACTCATTAAGTACACACAAGATAAAATGTCACGCTCAAAAGCAAGCACGTGTTTAACAATAAATGTACAAACAAAATATTTTACTGACTATCAATATGATTTATTATAATTGAAACAATATTATAAAATGAATGTTATAAGATGAAATTCTATTATATCTAAATAAATAAATAAATTGAAATTCTATTATATATATATATATATCACATTCACTTGGATTCCTCATTTGACACTATAGGACAGTCTGGTTTTGAAGTTCAAGTCAAGGAGCCCCTAGTTTTGCAAGACTTTTTACAAAAGCATCATGTCGTGTAGCAGAATAGGCAGGAAGTGGGATTGTTTAATTTTGACTTAAAGTAAGGTTTTTTGAAATTCTATGTTTCTATAAAAGTTAGGCTATTTGAAGTTCATGTGAAATTGTTGAAAACAAGTTAGCACTATGTTTCAGTCACACAGTGCTAACTATATGGTGCTAATTAATTTAGTTCTCTTGGCTAATTGAAAGTAGGCAGTTTGATGTTCAGTAATACATCGAGCTGACCTTCTAAATTGAATTTTGCTTTTGTTAACTTTTTATATAAATTAAATTGTTTAGGTTTTACTGTTATTTTTTTTATGAACTAATGAGCATAATTTTATATAGTTTTTATTCAGATATTTTGTATGCGAGGATATTGAATATAACAAATTGTAATTAAGCTGGACAATCCTATGCACTTATTCATATTCAATTTAGGAAATACAATTTGAGCAATTTATTATTTTATTTTGTATTGTATTGTATTTAGTAGAATTTTATAGATAATAATTGTGAATTGATATTGTATATATAATATCTAATAGTGATTTTCAAAATTATATATGTAATAGCAATGTAATGAAAAATTTGGCGTAATCAATATAATGAAAATTAAAAAAAAAAACTATTTTAGTGACTCCAATATCATGAAAATTATAAGAAAAATCTATTTTAGTGACTCCAAGTATCCAATTGTTTTAGTCAAACTATATCATATATTATTAATAATTCAAGCTAACTTTTCAATAGCACCGGTTACATACTAGTTTTTCTTAACAGGAGAAGAAGCTTTTCAGTCTGGATATGTTTCTGGTAGTGTTTTACTGAATATTGAATATTTCCTGTACATTTTTTTTTTTTGGTTAATTGAAATAGGAACTAATTCTCTCCCCAAAAAATAAAATAAAATAAAATAAAATAAATTGACAGTGTGCATGAGTCAGGGGTCGGATTGAAAGGTTTTTTCAATCCAACCTATTAAGTTAAAAATATTCGTACCAACCCAACCAATCTAATTAACACACAGACACAGCAACCTATTAAGTTAAAAATATTCGTACCAACCCAACCAATCTAATTAACACACAGACACAGGCACAAACATACAGAGCATAAAGTCCGAGAAATAAGACCTGGGAAGCAAGGAGAACAGCATCCTTATCTAGATAGAGAGTGAAGTGGCTGGTGAGGCTGAAGCTGCCAGTCAACCATTTTCCTGCAGGAATGTATAGCTGAGCGCCGCCATCCGATGCATATTGGCTTAGTTTATCGATTGCAGCCTGAAATGCTTTTGTGTTTGATGTTTTGCCATCAGCAACACCACCAAAATCCTTCAGGGATGCACTGTGAGATCTGCAGCTAATAGCTCTGTACTCCAAGGACCCACCCTGCTGAATCCTGGCTCTTCTGCTTTCAGCTCCTCTTAGACTCAACAAGGCCACAACCACAAGCACTGAAACTGTCTTTATCACCTGTAAAATGAAAATGATAACTAAACTAAGTTCTAATTATCGGAAAGTAAGAGGAAAATTATGATACAAACTGGCTCACATTGTGGAACTATCCTAAACCAATATCATAGATTGTTTGATAAGAATAGACAAGTTGGTGTAGGGGTCTCATTGTGAAGTAAAACAAGGAATGTCGTCTTTTTACTTAAAATGCATCAATAAACCGTGGGGCAAAACAAAATTAAATTACAAAAACCAAAATCTATGAGCACATGACGAGAACAAGTGAACAAAATCTCCCTTTGTTACATAGAATTGTGTACAAAATCAAGAAAGAGGAATCAAAACTCATTACTAGAGACTATTATTTTAATTAGAAAACCATAATGATTTTGTTTGGTTTTTTTTTTTTTTGGGGGGGGGGGGGGGGGGGGGGGGGGGGTTGTGGGGTTGGGGGGGGAGGAAATGGAGAAAAGGGAAAGGTGGTTTACTTGAGCTCTCACGTTACTTCTCGAGAACTCCATTGAAGGGACGGTAAAATAGATTAGAGCTTGGTGGTAGTGTCAAGACAAGTGAAGTATTTATAATGTAAAGTTCAACTGCAAACATGGGGTTCATATTCTGTAGTAGGCTACTTGTTATTTTAATAAAAACTTAGAAAATAATTTTCAATTTACTTATTATTATTCCATCAAAAAAAAAATTTACTTATTATTAATTTTTGTATAAAAGACTAACGGGGCCAATAAAAAGAATGAGAGTTATCTATCAAAGTAAGGGGGAAAAAATATAAAAATAAAAATAATAATAATAATAATTAAAAATAAATAAAAATGAGAGTTTCAAAGAGTGTTTTTCTCCCACAAAAGTTGGTGAAATATGCTTGGTTTTAAAAACCAATACAGTAAAAGAATCGAAAAAAGTGCTAATTATTGGTTTTATGGTCGGACGATGGTCGAACTGGTGACATTATAAATAATTTAGAGATTTTGGTCTAGTTTGTCTGCGGCTTTGATTGTGGCTTTGGTGAGGAAGAAGAGAGGGTTATTAGGGTCTTCGGATTTAGAGATGAGACTCATGAGAGTGGTTAGTGGAGTGGTTGATTGTTGATGAGAGTGAGCTTGAGTGAGGCAAAGAGGCAAAGAGTGAGGCGGGACTGTGTGTGTGAGAGATGAGGTTGAGGGCTTGATGCGTGAGATGATAAGAGTGGGAGAGTTAAGAGTGTTTAGTCAGTTAGGCTTTAGGGTTAGTTTTTATGTTTTAGACAAAACGACGTAGTTTTAGGCTGGGAAATGACAAAATATCCCAATCGGTCAATAATCGGTTCAACCATGCCGATTCTTGATTTTTTGGTTGAACTAGCTAGTTTTCAATTTTTCCCAATTTTTAAGCTATTTTCGGTTTTTGACCATAGCTAGACTGGATTGGAGGTCGATTCCTTGTTGAACTAGTCGGACTAGCCAGTTCAGTCCGGTTTTTAAAACCATGGAAATATGTTGTTCATTGTTGAGGGAATCTTGCATGACATTATCCATTCTTCAATTTATTTATATTTTCACCAAAAGAAGACCTTTTAGCAAGAACCCGTTTCTAGGATGAAGAAGTTCCTTCTCTTCCTTTGCTCAAGCTACTTGAGTCTGAATTTTTATGTTGCTTACAATTTTTTTAAAACTTATGTCGATTATAATTAGTTGAACCGATCCGATAAAATCTTGTACGTAGCAAAAACGTGAGTTTGAATTTATCAAACATAATAAATTGAAGGTAATGTCGTCTTTAATAGGGGTGAAAAGCCATCTATCAGAGCCAATTAAACTGCGAGATGGGACTGCTATCAGTGAACAAGATGCTAGTGAGTGGAGGCATTGGGCTTCCAACGAATACCATCCACACCAAATTGTGTTCAGCACTGCGTCTTTAATATGATAAATTACCGTCATGATTATTTAGATCGAAAACTATATTTTATTAACAAATTTTTGTCATTTAAAAATGAAATGTCTCGTTTGGTGAATTAAAAACCAAAATCTGAGAAATTTTCCAAAGATAAATGTTTAGAAAGGAGAATGGTTCCCAAAAAAAAAAAAAGTTTAGATGGGAGAATATCACTTTAAAAAAAGAAAAGAAAAAAAAATGGATTAAGAAAATATCATAGTGGTTATGATGACATATGAGCCTTTCTATATGGTTTGACAAAAGATCTATTATGCGACAACATTTTGATTTGTCTTTGGATGTTGTACTACTTCTCGTGACTTCTGGGGGGTGGTTTTGGAAGAACGTGGTCGTCGTTGTCAGATTTTGGACACTGCTAGTCTAATCTGTTGGAAAGTAGTTAGTGGGACCCACTTCACTTCACTTTCTTGGGATTCGCATATATATAATTTATCCAATCTCGTGAACCTCTTTCACTCACGTACCCCGCCCCCACCACCGCCGAGTGCCGCCGTCCCACTTCACGGGTGAACTATTGGTCGGACCCACCCACACCCATGACTGTTTTGTGATAACTTTTGTTAGCTTTCTCATACATTAAAAATAGATAAAACGGTCGGACCCATCTCAATTGTATTTGTAGTTACTAGTTAGCCACTAAAGTAAATAGTTCGGTTGGTTATGGATGATGAGCTACCTAGATTTTTTTTGGGGCCGTTATCATCATGATTCATGAGTTATATAATACTAACTGTCCGTTCAGAACGAAGAACAATTATATACAAATAGCATGCTTCATTATGAATTTATGATGTCCATTTCATCGTGGAGTAGGCATTAATAAATTTTAGGTATAGGTCGAATTCAATCTTTAAAGCATCCACAATCCGGAAATTCTATCTCATCATATTTTATCATTTTAAAAAGCTATTTTATCAATTATATAATACTCCCAACATCCCAACTTTTATTTTCCTATTCTACTCATTAAAATAATATTTCTACACAATAAAATCATATATCATATAATCACCATAATTTACAATACAACATATTATTTATTCTTTTTCTCTCTTTCTTTCTATTCAAGAACCACAATCACCACCACCGTTGCAATGCACATACCTGACACCACAACCATCACCAACCCATAATCTACCGTCAACACCACCAAAAAAAAAAAAAAAAAACCGCAACCCATGGTCAAAAATCAGACCCATGCCATTACACCTACTGCCCAAATCGTTGCACCACCAAACCCACGCCACTACATCCACTGACCACGCCATTGCCCACCAAAATCACATCTATTGAAATCAACCCACCGCCACCCACTGACCTAAAACCCACTCCCACACACATCACAACCCACCTGACCCACACAATCCATGCGACCCAACACTAATCCACCACGATATCCATCGCTAACCCCTGTGAAGCCACACAATCTTCACCCATAAACACAACAAAAATGTATGAAAACCAGATTGCTTAATTCGCTGCGGCTTGGTGATTCAGAGAGAAAAGCAAGGCTTGGTGATCAAAGAGAAAAGCGAGGCTTGGTGACAGCGGCTTGGTGATTAGAGAGAAAGAGAGAAGCTTGACAATGGCGAGAGAGAGAGAAGGGATGAAAGAGCAAAAACCCGGTATTGTAGCAAGAGAGAAAAGGGCTTGAACAGATTAAAATACACTAAATTGTTTTGGCATAGCACTGCAGTACCATCTCACATATGAGATGGTACTATAGCACTATGCCAAAAAAATTTGGCCTCTCCCTATTTTAGCTATCCAGTTGCTGAGTGTATTCCGGGCCTGTATGCCAAATGTATTTTACATTTGGCATTTGATAGGCCCATTGCTGATGCTTTTAGATCTTTAACTTGAGGACAAATGATTCTATGAGTTGAGTTTATTAGAACCCTTTCTTTGTATTAATAAAACAAATAGTAGTGTTAATTACTATATGTTCAATTTATTTATTTATTTATTTTTATATGAAAGGCAAAATTTTATTGCAACGAAAGAGAGAACAAGTAAAAAGCAACCTCCCTTAAAATAATTTGAATTGCACACTAAGAGAATAAACTTCATATGCAAAATTAAGCAATTTATAAGTGATTTGCTGCTTGGGGGCTTTGATTGCATCAGTGCAGATTTCAAAATCACTCTTTACTCTTAACATTTTGTATATTCAAGTGACTTGCCAATAAAATTGTCCAGTGCATTGCTTCTGCCTCAGCCTGGACAGGGATGTTGGTGTTGACCTTTTTAACATTGGCAAACATCATTGCCCCTCTCCAATCTCTAGCAACTATGTTAATATATGTCGAGTTGTCACTCAGGGTCCGTTTGGTTGGAGGGGTCAAAAAGTGGGAGGATAAAAAAGATTTTAATTTTTCTCTTTTTTGTTTGGTTAAAAGTAGAAAAGTGAAGGAATGGAAAAAATGAGTTTGTTTAAATTTACTCATATACTCTTGTTAAAAAATTATGCCCAATTTGTTAGATATACACATGTGAGTGAAGTCTCACATTAAATAATAATAAGAAAAATGAGTGGTTAATATAACATAATTAACCACCGCACACCCTTGGTGCAATGATCATTCCACAAGTATAAATGCTTGTGGGGTGTGGGGAGGGTAAGAGTCGAGATTCAAGTCTTCAAGAGGGAGCTTCACACACATATGTACTTAGATTAGGCTAGAGTTGAAATTCTATCCTATATTAAAAAAAAAATTTAAATAACATAATTAAACACATATCCATTGAGCATGGGCTTTTATTAGGACTTAAGTCTTTTGGGTTAAAATGTGTCTCTATATGTTATATTAATTACTCAAGGTATAACATAATTAAACACATACCCATTGGGCATGGGCCTTTATTAGGACTTAGACCTTTTGGGTTAAAGTGTGTCTCTATATGTTATATTAATTACTCAAGGAATCTCCCCAGTGTGTTATCTCCCTAACAAGTGGTTTCAGAGCTTATGGTAGTGTAGGGGCAAAGGAGGCAAGGTCAACAAGGTGCCTTTCATAGTTGGAGTGGGAATGGGGTGTGTGTACTTGAAACCCTTTCACAAATGGAACAGGGTGGGTCATTTTCTCAATTGGAGGGGGGATGGTATATTGCACCAAGCAAGCCCATAAAACCCACACCAACGATCTTGGAAAAGGCCCAACAAAGGAATATTATTGCTAATGTTGCTAAAAAACAATGAGGTGCGAGGTTCCCATAAAGGATAAAACACATGCGAGATTGACATGTAAAGGCCCATGGATGATACACTAGTAAAGGGAAATGCCCATTAGGCAAGGGGGAGTAAGTAGGACTTGTTTATAGCCCATAGAGATGCAAAGACTCACACATAAGGGGGAGATTGTTAGGTACACACGTGCGAGTGAAGTTCCACATTGAATATTAATAAGAAAAATGAGTAGTTAATATAACATAATGAAGCACATATCTATTGGGCTTACGCCTTTTAGGTTAAAGTGTGTCTCTATATGTTATATGTTAAAGTGTGTCCCCAATATGTTTATCTCTCCAACAAGTGGTATCAAAGTCCATGGTAGTGTGGAGGCAAAAGAGGCAAGGTTAACAAGGTTCCTTTCGCATTTGGAGTGGGAACGGGGTATAGGTACTTGAAACCCTTTCGCAAATGGTGTAGGGTGGGTCCCTTTTGTAGTTGGAGGGAGGGGGGGTGGGGAGGACAGTATATTGCACCAAGCAAACCCATAAAACTTATACAAACGATCTTGGAAAAGGCCCAACAAAGGAGTATTATTACCAATGTTGCTAGACAATAATAAATTGTGGGGTTCCCATGGAGGAGAAAAGACGTGCGAGATTGACATGCGGAGGCCCATGGACAATGCACTAGTGAAGGGAAATGCCTATTAGGAAAGGGGAGTGAGTATGACTTGTTTATGACTAGTAGAGAGGTAGAAACTCACATGTGAGGGAGAGATTATTAGGTATACATATGTGAGTGAAGTCCTACGTTGAATAATGATGAGAAGAATGAGTAATTAATATAACATAATTGAGCACATATCCATTAAGCTTAAGCCTTTTGGGTTAAAATGTGTCTTTATATATTATATTAATTACTTAAAAAAGTTCCCAAGGTGACAAACAACCCAAAAACATGTCATAACCCAAATTTATTAAAAAGCCCACCCCCCCCCCCCCCCCCCCCCCCCCCCCCGCCCAAAAAAAAAAAAAAAAAAAACAAAGCAACGTCCCATTACTGAGATAAGAAGAAACTGGTGAGCACAAAATAAGGAGGGAGTTTAAAATTCTTGACAATTCCATATTTCAAAAATAATTTTTGCAACTTCCTACTAAAATTTGGTCACGTGAAATTGCAATAATAATGTAAAAAAAGAAGAAGGTGATTATAAGGTCTCAATGCTCATGTAATACTTTTTTTTTTTTTTTTTCTTTTATACAATTTATTGTGACCAAAATTTCTGTCAATATTTTGTAAAAATATAGAATAAGTAAGGAATCAATCACAACTTTTATCATTTTACCATAATATCTTTCCTACAATTAGTATTAAAAAAAATAGGATTCATGATGCGGCTCAACCAGACTCGTAATTTTGCATTTTGTGACAGCAAGGAGTACAAAACAATTACTATGCTAATTTTAACGATTCTTAACAAATATTGACTTGGACTTTGAACGAATTTTGTCACATTATCAATGAAACTATCATTGGTAGGGGTGTTCAACAAATCACAAAAACTACACCAAAACTGCCCGTAAAATGGCATAACTGCACCACAAGTAACAATGTACCGCACCGCATGGTACAGTGCAGTTTGCGGTTTTATAATAAGAAAACCATACAAACCGCACTACATCGCACCCTCTCTATATATTAATATATTTATTTATTTATTTATTTATAATATTAATTATATTATTAATAATTTAAACTAGCTCAATAGTTTAAAACTTGGGTCAAAATAAAGGGAAAAATTAGTTTTAGGCTAGGTAGGAAAGCCCAAAATTTGAAAAATATACCAACTTCAAGGCATTTAAATCGCATCTTATTCACTGCACTGCATGTGACCGCAAAAATGAGGTAGTGTAATTATGGTTTTGCTTAAACTTTAAACCGCACTGCACTGCACCGCATATGGGACCGCAAAAATAAGGTGCGGTGTAGTTATGATTTTAGCTAAACTGTCTGCAAAGTGTAGCACTAAAAATGACCTAAAACTACACTGCATTGTACTGCAAACACCCCTAATCATTAGCATAAAATTTAGGTATAATTTCTAAAATACATAACATTAGTTTCTTAATTAAATTCAAATACGTTGTTGCATTAAATTTTGTGGGGCTCGAGGGCCCAGAACCCCCGGCCCACCTTTAGGCTGGCCCAAGGCCCAAGCCGAGGAGGGCAATCATCCCAGATAGTCGGCCAAAGGGTTTTAGCCCTTCTCAGACCCGAGCCGAGGACACACCCCTCCTCGGCACACCTAGTCTAATCCAGGTAGGGGGCAAACCTAGAGTAGGTGGTCACATCCACACTTAACGAGTATGCCTGACCCTCCAGGCTACATTAATGATGACAAGACCCTTCACTAGGAAAACCTTGGAAGCAGCAACCCCCAGTATGGTGAGGAACCTGTCTGATGGGACAAGTCCTGGACCAGTAGCCCGGATGGCCAACAGCTGTAAGGCCAGGATCGAGCTAAAGGGCGTATATAAGGCAAAGAACCCCCCTTGTGAAGGGGGGCCTCCTCGGACGCCAGTCGAGGAGCAACCCCAAACGAAGAACGACAAAGGAAAAACGCGAGGAACCACCGGCGTGAGGCCGGCCGGGGCCAAACCCTTTGCCCCACTCTCTACAAATTCATTGTCGGGGGCCCACCTCCGAAAAAGGAGCCCCTACAATTGGCGCCGTCTGTGGGGAGGGTTAGAGCACCGGCCGGCGGAACCGGCGGTCGTTCCAAAGCAGTTGCTATGCAAAGTTGGCGGTGCAAAAGAAAAAAAAAAAGAGAATAAGAGAAGAGTTGCAGTACGAAAAGAAAATTCAACAGCGAAATAAAAGAAAAGTTCTTTATTATTTCAGAAAAGATTACAAGTACAACAATCTTTACTATTTCATAAAAAAAGTTACAAATACAATCAGAGGCTCAGAGAGGCATGTTTTACAAAAAAATCCTACCAACTAATCCTACAATTAGAGGCTCAGGCGGACCGGTCTTGGAACTGGCCGGGCAAGAGGCTCGCAAAGAATTAATATCAGGAATGAGGGAAGTGTCAACCCGTGCTTTTACCGGCGTCCAGAGAATGGGAGAACTAGACAGTAAAAGCACGGGAAGGGGGGCTGGGGGCTGGCTCACCTTGAAACCAAAGCTTGAACAAAGTAAGGAGCCGACCCCGAGACCCCGGAACACCTTCCCTCGTGATGCTTCCTCGACCCTCTCCAAACTGCACGAGCACTGACCGTCGGAGACGGCAATGCTCGGGCACCAGCCGTGACGGGAGTTCGCGTGCCTCCTTCGTCGGAGGTGCGCTCTGCGGAGGGACGTTAAGTACTTCAACGACGTCCCCCCTGGCCACCATACGAGGCCCTGCCAGTGTTACGCCTAAACTCTGCCGCGCCGGCAGCCCAGTGGGGGTTGCGGCCACGGCGGCCCTTAACTCCAGGTCTCCTAACTGCGGTCACAATCCTGGTGGCGGTGTCAAAGGGGCTCAGGAAGGTGAAAGTGTATATTTCTGTTCGTGGTGGAGGATTCATGGAATGAGGAGAAACACTCCCCTCAGAACGCCTTTTATGGAGGGCGAAAACCAGTGGGAGTTGAGCCGCGCGGAATTCGAAGGGGGAATTGTCAAAGGGAATTAATTCCCAACCAATTCCAAGGGGATTGCCAGCTGCCTGATTCGTGTTAATTCGCGAGGGCATTAATGGAGGCGCATTACGGGCACCGAAGCGTCAAACAGGGAGCGCGGAAGGCCAAGCGACGCCTCGTAAACCAGAAAGATGAGGAACACGAACCAGAAGCAAGATCAGCCCCACGTGCGAAGTCATAATCTGACCCGAGGAAAAACAGCTCACAGGAAAAGAGCCGTGGACGTCTTCACACCAAAAGCAAAGTTCTCGGATCCGAGGACGAACTACTATTAGAGGCAACTGTGCAGTAGTGGTACAATGACTCTTGCTCCAGCAGCCTGCAAGGGGCTAATGGGAGGGACTTCTACCTGACGTGAGACTGAGTTGCCCAAAGAGGTGAACACTGTGTCCTCATGCTCGGGGACGAGGCCACTTACCAAACGATGGCAGCAATTGTACCTAGGACTTGCATGGTCCTCGAACCCAAGCCTACGGGGAGCTGGCCACTCGTACTGAAGGCAGCAATTGTACCTAGGACTTGCATGGTCTACGGACTCAAGCCTATGGGGAGGTAGCCACTTACAAACGATGGCAGCAATTGTACTTAGGACTTGCATGGTCCTCGGACCCAAGCCTACGGGGAGCTGGCCACTCGTACCAAACGATGGCAGCAATTGTACCTAGGACTTGCATGGTCCTCGGACCCAAGCCTACGGGAAGCTGGCCACTCGTACCAAACGATGGCAGCAACTGTACCTAGGACTTGCATGGTCCTCGGACCCAAGCCTACGGGGAGCTGGCCACTCGTACTGAAGGCAGCAATCGTACCTAGGTCTTGCATGGTCTACGAACTCAAGCCTATGGGGAGCTAGCCACTTACAAACGACGGCAGCAATTGTACCTAGGACTTGCATGGTCCTCGGACCCAAGCCTACGGGAAGCTGGCCACTCGTACCAAACGATGGTAGCAATTGTATCTAGGACTTGCATGGTCCTCGGACCCAAGCCTACGGGGAGCTGGCCACTCGTACTGAAGGCAGCAATTGTACCTAGGTCTTGCATGGTCTACGGACTCAAGCCTATGGGGAGCTAGCCACTTACAAACGATGGCAGCAACTGTACCTAGGACTTGCCTGGTCCTCGCACCCAAGCCTACGGGGAGCTGGCCACTCGTACTGAAGGCAGCAATTGTACCTAGGTCTTGCATGGTCTACGGACTCAAGCCTATGGGGAGCTAGCCACTTACAAACGATGGCAGCAATTGTACCTAGGACTTGCATGGTCCTCGGACCCAAGCCTACGGGGAGCTGGCCACTCGTACTGAAGGCAGCAATTGTACCTAGGTCTTGCATGGTCTACGGACTCAAGCCTATGGGGAGCTAGCCACTTACAAACGATGGCAGCAACTGTACCTAGGACTTGCCTGGTCCTCGGACCCAAGCCTACGGGGAGCTGGCCACTCGTACTGAAAGCAGCAATTGTACCTAGGTCTTGCATGGTCTACGGACTCAAGCCTATGGGGAGCTAGCCACTTACAAACGATGGCAGCAATTGTACCTAGGACTTGCATGGTCCTTGGACCCAAGCCTACGGGGAGCTGGCTACTCGTACTGAAGGCAGCAATTGTACCTAGGACTTGCATGGTCCACGGACTCAAGCCTACGGGGAGCTAGCTATTTACGACGGAACCTAGGTACTGCATGGTCCGAAAACCCATTCCTGTGGAGAAACTAACTACCTATTGAAGAGTCCAAGGGTCGATCCGGCCACTCAAGGAAGAACCAGCCGGCTGAAGGCCTTTCGGAGCATAAGGGCCGAGGTTTACAAAACCCTCCTCCCCGTCCGAGGAAACATGCAGCAGGGTTTTGAGGGGCTATTGTGGGGCCCGAGGGCCCAGAACCCCCGGCCCACCTTTAGGCTGGCCCAAGGCCCAAGCCGAGGAGGGCAATCATCCCAGATAGTCGGCCAAAGGGTTTTAGCCCTTCTCAGACCCGAGCCGAGGACACACCCCTCCTCGGCACACCTAGTCTAATCCAGGTAGGGGGCAAACCCAGAGTAGGTGGTCACATCCACACTTAACGAGTATGCCTGACCCTCCAGGCTACATTAATGATGACAAGACCCTTCACTAGGAAAACCTTGGAAGCAGCAACCCCCAGTATGGTGAGGAACCTGTCTGATGGGACAAGTCCTGGACCAGTAGCCCGGATGGCCAACAGCTGTAAGGCCAGGATCGAGCTAAAGGGCGTATATAAGGCAAAGAACCCCCCTTGTGAAGGGGGGGCCTCCTCGGACGCCAGCCGAGGAGCAACCCCAAACGAAGAACGACAAAGGAAAAACGCGAGGAACCACCGGCGTGAGGCCGGCCGGGGCCAAACCCTTTGCCCCACTCTCTACAAATTCATTGTCGGAGGCCCACCTCCGAAAAAGGAGCCCCTACAAATTTAATTGTTATTAGAAAGACAACACAATTTTTATTTCACAAATCAAATACAATCATGTGTTTGAATTTAATGGAAAACCTAATATATATAACCATACCTAAAATTTACTCTTATTATTAGTTTTTTTAGGTTAATTTTAGCCTTATTATTATGTGGGACAAAATTTAGGTACAGTACCTTAAGTGCAGTTCTTTAGATTCCCCCCTTAAAATTCAATCATGTGGCTACTTAATTAAACAATACACTTTCATCCCATTAGAAAAAAATCTACATGATAGAATTTTAAAAAGAAAATTTTAGGAATAACATCTAAGTACTATACTTAAGTCTTGCTCTATTATGTGTATATCTTTTTTTTAGAAAGTTATTGTGTGTATATCTTGTTATTAATTGAGGTAGGTTTTCCTTCAAAAACGAAAACAAAAACAAAAAAACAAAAAATCAGGTAGGTTTTAATAAAAATAGTAATTTAATAAGTTTGAATTTTTACGAACTTAATATTCAATGATTTTTTTTTTTTTTTTTTGGGGTAGAGATATTCAATGATTTATACAACAGTGTAAACTTTCGGTTTTCAGACGACAATAACATATCTTGGACTTTAAGTTTTACAAATAGTATGGATCAACAAATCTTACATGATTGATAGCAGAATCCTGATTGCAATTTCATTACGCGCGGCCTTACTACTCGCTCGCACAAGAAAGGAAAACTCTGTATAGGACCTTCTCGCAAAGCAAGAGTACCCTGTGATGATGTTTATTATACTATTTTTTTTAGAACCGCACTTGCCCTTTTTTTTCTACACTAAAGATACAGATAACCAAAAGAAGCAAAACAAAAAGAAAAGATCAACCTAGTGAGATATCCTCCTTTAGAGCGCGAATTACTCCATTAACCCAATTAAATTGAAAGTGTTTTCAACTAACATTTGACATTTTTTGCAAGAAATTCTCCTCCAAAGCTATCTTCATGGCCCATCTTACAACTAACATTTCTGCCCTTGTCTGTTATGATGGGAAAAAGCAGGGGTGGCTTGATATATATAGGGCTAAGGCGAAAATTGATTATTTTATTTTAGATGCAAAATTATTACTAATTAACATAAACTATGTAGAATTTTTTCTTTTTTTAGAAATTTTATAAACAGAAAAAATTTAACAAAATTTTTCATACTTATTGACATGGTAGATTGATAATAGTAAGTAAAAGAGTGGTGTTAGTGGTGGACTTATAGTGAGAACTAGTAAAAGTTTGCTAACTAAGCTCTTATTATTATTCTTATTTTTTTTAGAAGTACAACATTCACAATATTTTTTTACAACAAATCCTAAGTTTTAAGTTGCCTTTTTTTTTTCTTTGAAAATATAACTATAATTATTTTTTTGCCATCAATAACAGGTTGTAACAACCTGCTACTAACCATAATTGCAAAAGTGTTGTAAAAAATATTATGAATGTTGCATTTTTCTCTATTTTTTATTTGTTTTTCATTTGATAAAAAAATATTATTTTATTTATTGATTATAAATAACCCTATTAGTTAAAATTTGGGGGCCTTTTTTTTACTTGGGGCCTTAGGCGACCGCATTTTTTACTCTACTGTTCAGCCGGCACTGGGAAAAAGTATATTATGCATATACTTGTTGCATATTTTTTATTTTATTTAACGATTCATTTCAACCAAGAAAAAGAAAAAGAAAAAAACCCTTCCTTTACTATCAATTGTAGTTTGGCTTCATTGCATTGGATGTGATCTATACGGCTGATTGAACATGGGTGTGTATAAGATTATGCATAGATAAGACACTGTATGCACCAAAAGAGAATTGGTACAATGATCACTTTTAATTGTATTGCAGTTTCTATGGGCTGCAGATGCCTAACAAGACCCTCACAAGTCACAAGTTTATTTATTCACTCATTTCAACCAAGAAAAAGAAAAAGAAAAAACCCTTCCTTTACTATCAATTGTAGTTTGGCTTCATTGCATTGGATGTGATCTATACGTCTGATTGAACATGGGTGTGTATAAGATTATGCATAGATAGGACACTGTATGCACCAAAAGAGAATTGGTACAATGATCACTTTTAATTGTATTGCAGTTTCTATAGGCTGCAGATGCCTAATAAGACCCTCACAAGTCACAAGTTTATTTATTCACTCATTTCAACCAAGAAAAAGAAAAAGAAAAAAAACCCTTCCTTTACTATCAATTGTAGTTTGGCTTCATTGCATTGGATGTGATCTATACGTCTGGTTGAACATGGGTGTGTATAAGATTATGCATAGATAAGACACTGTATGCACCAAAAGAGAATTGGTACAATGATCACTTTTAATTGTATTGTAGTTTCTATGGGCTGCAGATGCCTAACAAGACCCTCACAAGTCACAAGTTTATTTATTTACCCACGAGATAGGATTCCAATTCCATTAACAAAGATAATTCCAACTGGTGGGGCTTTTGGGTTGAAAAAGAACCTGTGTCTCTCTCAAAGTGGTCCTCACGTGAGTGTCACTCATTTCTAAAATTGCTTGTCTCATTCAAGGAACAATTTCTTGATGTTTTTCCACTTTAATCGGTAATTTCTCGGTGGTTCAATTCAGAAAAACTTGTTGGTGGACAAGGATTGATTCCTTATCAATTATTAGACCACGTTAAGGAATCTGACTTGCCGCCTCAATCGCATGCGCAAATCAAGCTATCGGGTTTTCTCTGCTATGCCTATCCTAGCACAGGAGTTTTTTTTTTTTTTTTTTGTGTGTTGGGGGGGGGGGGGGGGGGGGGTGGGGTCGTGGTGGTGGTGAATAAATATATGAACTTTATTCAAAAGCCGAAGGCAAGCTTTACAAGTTACAACCACTATCTTACCTGGGCCTAAATTATCAAAAATAAAAGACTTGGACCTATGATCCGCTATTTCTAGAGCTTGAAAGTTCGGACACCAAAGTATGAGAGGAAGAGATGGATATTGGACTAGATACAAGTTGGTCACATCTCGGATTTGGTAAAAAATTTATAGTTTCTATGTGTTGGTTATTTTTTTTTTTTTTCACCATTACACATGTTATGCATCATTATATCATGATTTTTTTTTTCTCAGGATAATCAAGTCCAAAATTAATATATATATATATATATATATATATATATATATATATATATATGAATAGAAATTGTCCCTTTCCCTCTCCCTGTGTGCGCTCTTGTTGCTCAAAAAAAAAAAAGAATGAGTAATTGTCCCACACTGTTTAAGAGAGTGTTATGTGTAGAATAACTTGCTCTACATTCCCTTAAAAGTTACTATGGCTTTTTAGTGGAGTTGTGGTGTGCCTTTGTGTTAGAACTCCTTTCCCTCTCCCCTTTGTGTATTTGTTTCTCAAAAAAGAGAATAGGTAATAGTCCCACATTGTTTTAGAGAGTGTGTTGTGTGTAGTATAACTTGCTCCACCATTCCTTAAAAGTTACCATGGTTTTTTTAGTAGAGTTGTGGAGTGCTTTTGTGTTAGAACTCCTTAACCTCTTCCCTCTGTGTGTGTTTGTTTCTCCAAAAAAAAAAAAATGTTGGAGCATTTTAATATTAATTAATTAAAATGAATAAATATTACAACATAAATGTAAAGGTGTTCATGAATATAAAAGATTAAGAGTTAGTGAAAATGTTTAATCCCACATTGAAAAGGAGAGAAACTATTTTATTAGTTTTAATTGTGGTGATTAATGGGCTAATATGAATTGATTTAGATATTGGGCTAGATACATGCGTAAGAGGGAGGTGAAGAATGGAGTATAATGGACCTAATTAGGTTCTTGGTAAAGAATGGTGTTCTTTCTGGTGGAGTTTTAGGCTTGAACACTTTGTGTAGAGGTTGTTCTAACTTTACAACACTTGTTGGACTTTTGAATCCTGGGGGAGACAAGTCAAAGAAGGTCTGCATTGGTTATAAAGTTTAGCTAATCAAGGGTTTGAATTTCCTTAAAGAGAGCGAGTGTCGCACCTCAGTCTCAATAGTGTTGTATAATTTTTTTCTTTAAATTAATAATATTTAGAAGTATTATTCAGTTTCTCGTTGTGTTATTTCCATTATTATTGTGTTTTCACCAACAATTTTAAGGAGATTTAACACATGGAGCCTACACAAGAGAAACCAAACTAAATGAGCCCGTTAAAGATCTCAACAAGTCCTTTCGCTTTAAGGGAACCCACTTCAAGAAATGGAAAGAAAAAGTCCTCTTCTACTTGAGTCTTCTCAAAGTCGCCTACGTCCTTATTGACAAGAATCCATCAAAAGTTTCTTCCAATGAGATGAGTGAGGAAGAATTTAGTCTCCATTAAGAAAAAATAGATAAGTATATAAAAGATGAATATAATTGTTGCTCTTATCTTTTGAATTGTCTTGTCGATTATTTCTATGATTATTATGATACAACTTAAAATTCTGCCAAGAAAATTTGGAAAGCTTTACAAAGTAAGTATGATATTGAGGAGGGTGGTGCAAAGAAGTATGTTACTAGTAGATTTTTCCGTTACCAAATGGTGGATGGAAAATCAGTGGTGGATCAAGCACAAGACTTCCAAATGGTTGTGGCAAAATTGAGATTCGAAGACATAAAGATTGGAGATAATTTGGTGGTAGCTGGCTTAATTGATAAACTACCACAATCTTAGAAGGAGTTCCAAAAGACTTTGCAGCACAAATAAAAGGAGACATCCTTGGAGACTTTGATTACACACATCTGTGTAGAGGAGGAGGCTAGAGGACAAGATGCACTCATGACATAAGAGAGCAATGATAATTCCACCACAAAGGTAAACCTTATTTTAGCCAATAATAATATGCCCAAAAATCATTTTTCTAGAAATGGTCAATTGAAGCCTAAAAAAGGAGTTTTCAAAATAATAATAGACCTCAAGGAAGAGGAAACCAGAATAAAAATTACAATAAGAACCAAGGACCCCCTTCATAAGATCAATTTAATAGATCCTGTTTTGTCTGTGGCAAAAGTGGGCATATTGCTTAATTTTGCAAATTTTGAAAACATGAATTTGTCCCACAGGCTAACATAACTAAAAAGCCTTAAATGGCTATGAGCACAGACATCAATATGGTGCAATATGTTGAAGGGCTATGATAAAAATTGGTTTAAATTGTACACTCCTTTTGAAGAAGAAGAAATTGTTATGCTTGGTGACTCTAGCAAAACCAAGGTACTTGGGAGTGATGAGGTTGATTTGAAATTCACTTCTAGATGTGTACTAAAATTGAAAGATATACATTACACTCCGTCCATGAGGAAGAATTTGATGTCAAGTTTTTTACTTAACAAGGCTGGCTTCAAGAAAATTATGGAATCTAATAATTACGTAATCACTAAAAAAGGATTATTTGAGGGTAAGAGTTATGTTTGTGATGGAATGTTTAAATTGAATGTTGAGAATAATAAAGCATCTATCAGTTCAGTTTATATGCTTTCTTCTATTAAGTTTTGGCATACTCGTTTGTGTCATATAAATAGTAGATATGTGGGAATCATGAGTGGTTTAGGATTAATTCCAAGACTATCAAAAGATTTTGAAAAATGTGAAACTTGTAGTCAAGCTAAGATTACAAAAAGGCTTCATAAAAGTGTTTTAAGAAATACCGAATTGCTTGAGTTAATTCACTCCAATTTATGTGAATTTGAGGGAATTTTAACTCGTGGAGGAAATAGATATGTTATCACTTTTATTGATGATTTTTCAAAATATACAACTATTTATTTGTTAAAAAATAAAAGTGATGCTTTTGAAAAATTTCAAGATTTTTTGAAAGAAGTTGAAAATCAATTCGGTAGAAAAATAAAAAGAATAAGAAGTGATAGAGGCCGTAAGTATGAATCTAGTACATTAAACTTATTTGTTCAGTCTTTGGGAATTATCCATAAACTACTGCACCATATTCACTTGCTTCTAATGGTGTGGTTGAAAGAAAAAATAAAACTTTAATTGAGTTAACAAATGCCATGTTAATTGAATTTGGTGCACCTTTACATTTTTGGGTGAATTTATTTTAACTACATATCATGTTTTGAATAAAATGCCACATAAAAAGTTACATACCACACATTTTGAGATGTGGAAAGGACATAAGGCAAATTTGGGATATTTAAGAGTATGGAGTTGTTTTGCTTATGTAAGGCTTACTAGCCCTAAAATACCTAAATTAGGTATAAGAGCTATTATCTGTGCTTTTCTTGGTTATGCGATTAATAGTGCAACCTATAGATTTTTTGATCTTGAAAAAAAAATAATTTTTGAATTTGGTGATACAATTTTTCATGAAGAAAAAATTTCTTTTAAATTGAAAAATAGTGGAGGTGAAGAAAATATTTTGTCACAACCTAGTTCTTCTACTTCACATCTACAAAATCAAGAAAATTTTGAAATGGAACTTAGAAGAAGTAAAAGAGTTAGAGTTGAAAAGGATTTTGGTCATGATTATTATGTTTTTAACATTGAGGAAAATCCCCAAAATTTAAAAGAGATTTTAACATCACCTGATGCAATATTTTAGAAAGAGAATGTAAATGATGAGTTGGCATATCTAATTTCTAATAGAAATTGGAAATTAGTAGATCTTCCACCAGGTTATAAGACTATAGGTTGTAAACGGGTCCTTAGAAAAAAGTTGAAACCAGATGGATCAATAGATAAATTTAAAGCTAGACTTGTTGCAAAAGTCTTTAAACAAAAAATTGATCTTGATTTCCTTGATACTTTTTCTCCGGTAACAAGAATTACATCTATTAGATTGTTAATTGCTATTGCTACAATTTTTGATTTGAAAATTCATCAAATGGATGTAAGAACTGCTTTTCTAAATGGGGACCTAGAGGAAGAGATTTATATGGATGAACTCGAAGGCTTTGTAGAGCTTGGACAAGAAAGCAAGGTATGTAAGCTAACTAAATCCTTATGTGGCTTAAAACAAGAACCTAAGCAGTGGCATGAAAAGTTTGATTCTTGCATGATTGAGAATGGTTATAAATCAAATGAATGTGAAATGTATTTATTCTAAATCATGGAACAATTTACATGTTATTATTAGCCTCTATGTGGATGATATGTTGATTTTTGGCTCAAATATGCATGTTATAAATGAGACGAAAAATATTCTTAAAAGACATTTTGATATAAAAGATCTTGGTGAGGCTAATTTTATTTTGGGCATGAAAATTACAAAAACATGTGATGAGATATTTCTTGATCAATCACATTATGTTGAGAAAATATTGAGAAAATATAATTTTCATGATCACAAAAGTGTAGCTACTCCTTTTGATTCTTGTGGGGCTCGAGGGCCCAGAACCCCCGGCCCACCTTTAGGCTGGCCCAAGGCCCAAGCCAAGGAGGGCAATCATCCCAGATAGTCGACCAAAGGGTTTTAGCCCTTCTCAAACCCGAGCCGAGGACACACCCCTCCTCGGCACACCTAGTCTAATCCAGGTAGGGGGCAAACCCAGAGTAGGTGGTCACATCCACACTTAACGAGTATGCCTGACCCTCCAGGCTACATTAATGATGACAAGACCCTTCACTAGGAAAACCTTGGAAGCAGCAACCCCCAGTATGGTGAGGAACCTGTCTGATGGGACAAGTCCTGGACCAGTAACTCGGATGGCCAACAGCTGTAAGGCCAGGATCGAGCTAAAGGGCGTATATAAGACAAAGAACCCCCCTTGTGAAGGGGGGGCCTCCTCGGACGCCAGCCGAGGAGCAACCCCAAACGAAGAACGACAAAGGAAAAACGCGAGGAACCACCGGCGTGAGGCCGGCCGGGGCCAAACCCTTTGCCCCACTCTCTACAAATTCATTGTCGGGGGCCCACCTCCCAAAAAGGAGCCCCTACAATTGGCGCCGTCTAAGGGGAGGGTTAGAGCACCGGCCGGCGGAACCGGCGGTCGTTCCAAAGCAGTTGCTATGCAAAGTTGGCGGTGCAAAAGAAAAAAAAAAAGGAGAACAAGAGAAGAGTTGCAGTACGAAAAGAAAATTCAACAGCGAAATAAAGGAAAAGTTCTTTATTATTTCAGAAAAGATTACAAGTACAACAATCTTTACTATTTCATAAAAAAAGTTACAAATACAATCAGAGGCTCAGACAGGCATGTTTTACAAAAAATCCTACCAACTAATCCTACAATCAGAGGCTCAGGCGGACCGGTCTTGGAACTGGCCGGGCAAGAGGCTCGTAAAGAATTAATATCAGGAATGAGGGAAGTGTCAACCCGTGCTTTTACCGGCGTCCAGAGAATGGGAGAACTGGACAGTAAAAGCACGGGAAGGGGGCTGGGGGCTGGCTCACCTTGAAACCAAAGCTTGAACAAAGTAAGGAGCCGACCCCGAGACCCCGGAACACCTTCCCTCGTGATGCTTCCTCGACCCTCTCCAAACTGCACGAGCACTGACCGTCGGAGACGGCAATGCTCGGGCACCAGCCGTGACGGGAGTTCGCGTGCCTCCTTTGTCGGAGGTGCGCTCTGCGGAGGGACGTTAGGTACTTCAACGACGTCCCCCCTGGCCACCATACGAGGCCCTGCCAGTGTTACGCCTAAACTCTGCCGCGCCGGCAGCCCAGTGGGGGCTGCGGCCACGGCGGCCCTTAACTCTAGGTCTCCTAACTGCGGTCACAATCCTGGTGGCGGTGTCAAAGGGGCTCAGGAAGGTGAAAGTGTATATTTCTGTTCGTGGTGGAGGATTCATGGAATGAGGAGAAACACTCCCCCCAGAACGCCTTTTATGGAGGGTGAAAACCAGTGGGAGTTGAGCCGCGCGGAATTCGAAGGGGGAATTGTCAAAGGGAATTAATTCCCACCCAATTCCAAGGGGATTGCCAGCTGCCTGATTCGTGTTAATTCGCGAGGGCATTAATGGAGGCGCGTTACGGGCACCGAAGCGTCAAATAGGGAGCGCGGAAGGCCAAGCGACGCCTCGTAAACCAGAAAGATGAGGAACATGAACCAGAAGCAAGATCAGCCCCACGTGCGAAATCACAATCCGATCCGAGGAAAAACAGCTCACAGGAAAAGACCCGTGGACGTCTTCACACCAAAAGCAAAGTTCTCGGATCCGAGGACGAACTCCTATTGGAGGCAACTGTGCAGTAGTGGTACAATGACTCTTGCTCCAGCAGCCTGCAAGGGGCTAATGGGAGGGACTTCTACCTGACGTGAGACTG
Organism: Quercus variabilis; assembly: GCA_030445155.1. NCBI lineage: Eukaryota > Viridiplantae > Streptophyta > Magnoliopsida > Fagales > Fagaceae > Quercus > Quercus variabilis. Next base: position 53,060,703 of record CP129448.1, on the reverse strand, counting down.
AGTTGCCCAAAGAGGTGAACACTGTGTCCTCATGCTTGGGGACGAGGCCACTTACCAAACGATGGCAGCAATTGTACCTAGGACTTGCATGGTCCTCGGACCCAAGCCTACGGGGAGCTGGCCACTCGTACTGAAGGCAGCAATTGTACCTAGGTCGTGCATGGTCTACGGACTCAAGCCTATGGGGAGCTAGCCACTTACAAACGATGGCAGCAACTGTACCTAGGACTTGCATGATCCTCGGACCCAAGCCTACGGGGAGCTGGCCACTCGTACCAAACGACGACAGCAATTGTACCTAGGACTTGCATGGTCCTCGGACTCAAGCCTACGAGGAGCTGGCCACTCGTACTGAAGGCAGCAATTGTACCTAGGTTTTGCATGGTCTACGGACTCAAGCCTATGGGGAGCTAGCCACTTACAAACGATGGCAGCAACTGTACCTAGGACTTGCCTGGTCCTTGGACCCAAGCCTACGGGGAGCTGGCCACTCGTACTGAAGGCAGCAATCGTACCTAGGTCTTGCATGGTCTACGGACTCAAGCCTATGGGGAGCTAGCCACTTACAAACGATGGTAGCAACTGTACCTAGGACTTGCATGGTCCTCGGACCCAAGCCTACGGGGAGCTGGCTACTCGTACCAAACGATGGCAGCAATTGTACCTAGGACTTGCATGGTCCTCGGACCCAAGCCTACGGGGAGCTGGCCACTCGTACTGAAGGCAGCAATTGTACCTAGGTCTTGCATGGTCTACGGACTCAAGCCTATGGGGAGCTAGCCACTTACAAATGATGGCAGCAACTGTACCTAGGACTTGCCTGGTCCTCGGACCCAAGCCTACGTGGAGCTGGCCACTCGTACTGAAGGCAGCAATTGTACCTAGGACTTGCATGGTCTATGGACTCAAGCCTATGGGGAGCTAGCCACTTACAAACGATGGCAGCAACTGTACCTAGGACTTGCCTGGTCCTCGGACCCAAGCCTACGGGGAGCTGGCCACTCGTACTGAAGGCAGCAATTGTACCTAGGTCTTGCATGGTCTACGGACTCAAGCCTATGGGGAGCTAGCCACTTACAAACGATGGCAGCAATTGTACCTAGGACTTGCATGGTCCTCGGACCCAAGCCTACGGGGAGCTAGCTATTTACGACGGAACCTAGGTACTGCATGGTACGAAGACCGATTCCTGTGGGGAAACTAACTACCTATTGAAGAGTCCAAGGGTCGATCCGGCCACTCAAGGAAGAACCAGCCGGCTGAAGGCCTTCCGGAGCATAAGGGCCGAGGTTTACAAAACCCTCCTCCCCGTCTGAGGAAACGTGTAGCAGGGTTTTGAGGGGCTATTGTGGGGCCCGAGGGCCCAGAACCCCCGGCCCACCTTTAGGCTGGCCCAAGGCCCAAGCCGAGGAGGGCAATCAGCCCAGATAGTCGGCCAAAGGGTTTTAGCCCTTCTCAGACCCGAGCCGAGGACACACCCCTCCTCGGCATACCTAGTTTAATCCAGGTAGGGGGCAAACCCAGAGTAGGTGGTCACATCCATACTTAACGAGTATGCTTGACCCTCCAGGCTACATTAATGATGACAAGACCCTTCACTAGGAAAACCTTGGAAGCAGCAACCCCCAGTATGGTGAGGAACCTGTTTGATAGGACAAGTCCTGGACCAGTAGCCCGGATGGCCAACAGCTGTAAGGCTAGGATCGAGCTAAAAGGCGTATATAAGGCAAAGAACCCCCCTTGTGAAGGGGGGGCCTCCTCGGACGCCAGCCGAGGAGCAACCCCAAACGAAGAACGACAAAGGAAAAACGCGAGGAACCACCGGCGTGAGGCCGGCCGGGGCCAAACCCTTTGCCCCACTCTCTACAAATTCATTGTCGGGGGCTCACCTTTGAAAAAGGAGCCCCTACAATTCTAATGTTCATTTATTTCCTATGAATAATGATGATGAGACTTTTAATCAAAAGGATTATGCTAGCATCATTGGTAGTTTGTGTTATGCTACTAATTATATTAGACCTGACATTGCATATGCAGTAGGAGTGCTTAGCAGATTTACTAGCAAGCCTAGTAAAGATCATTGACTAGCTATTGAGCGAGTCATGAGATATTTAACTGGTACCAAAAGCTATGGTTTATTTTATAAAAAGTACTCTGCTATGATTGAAGCTTTTAGTGATGCCGATAGAAATACTTTGTCAGGTGATTCTCTCTCTACAACTGGTTATGTTTTTATCCTAGGTAGTGGTGCTATTTGTTAGAAATCTAAAAAGCAAAAAACAATTGCTAATTCAACAATGGAAGCTGAATTAATAGCATTAGCTTCAACTAGTGAAGAGTCAAGTTGGCTTAGAGATTTGTTATATGAAATTCCACTTTGGGAAGAGCCAATTCTACCTATATTAATTCATTGTGATAGCACTGTCGCAATTGGTAGAGTTAAAAACCGTTACTATAATGGTAAATCCAAATCTATAAGAAGAAAGCATAATATCATGCGATCTTATTTGAGTAGTGGCATTATAACTATGGATTATATTAAATCTAATAACAATCTTGCAAATCCATTTACCATGGCTTTGGCAAAAGATAGGGTCTGGAATCCATCGAGGCGGATGGGACTAAAGTCCATAGAATCATGAGCCATGTATGAGGATACCCAACCCAAGGACTAGAAATCCTAAGAATTGGGTTCAATGGGAAAAACGAATCATACATGGTCATAAGAAATGCACTATTTATTTATTTTTTTTAATTAATTATTTTGTAAATAATTTTTAAAATTGTTCACCCCTATGATGTAAGTGAATTTATCTTGTAATGTGGAGAAGTTGAGTAAAATAACTCTTAATGAAATTTGTAGCTCGTATGAGTGGGGTGTCAGAATTACAAGAGCTCCATTGACAAAATTTCACCTATGTGAGTGTGGGGGTGGGGCCGTTTCCTATGAGATTTGGACTTAATCTCAAATATACTCATGAAACTGGGATCAGCACATGACCGTAAAGTGCTAGCTATAAAAGCTCATGTCAACACATGGGTTGTTATGTGTAAGCAGTGACATTTAATTTCCTTAGAGCAATCCTAGTTCAAGTCGGAGACCAATACGACTCTGGAATTGAGATTGCTGTTTTACTAAGTGAAGGTTCAATGCAGAGGACACCTTCATGATGCATAGTGACCCATCTTTGCCTAGTAATCTCCCTTTAACTAAAAAATTTAATATTAAAATGAGTGGGGGATTGTTGGAGCATTTTAATATTAATTAATTAAAATGAATAAATATTACAACATAAATGTAAAGATGTGGGAGTGAATATGGAAAATGAAGAGTTAGTAAAAATGTTAAATCCTACATTGAAAAAGGAGAGAGACTATTTATTCTTTTTAATTGTGATGATTAATGGGTTAATATGAATTGACTCAGATATTGGGCTAGATACATGCGCAAGGGGGAGGTGAAGAGTGGAAGTGTCAAAAATGAAAATGAAGCAGCCTCTTGGATCCTTCTACTTGACAGCCCATTCAAGATAATTACCATATCTGTTGATGAGTAAATGCCTGAAATAATACTCCATTTTTATTATGGAAAATGAAGAGTCATTAACCCACTTAATGAACTATCCATTTGGGCATTTTCATTCTTCAGAAACTCCTTATCTCACCATTAATTGTGTAACTCCAGCCCATTAGATTAATATCTACCAATTAATTTTGTAACACCCATTACATCAATGTAATGGACCTAATTAATCGGATTAATTTGGGTAGTAAGTTTGTGAGATCCATTGAGCCTATAAATAGACTCATTCAGATCCAATCCAAGTTACTACAATATACACTAAAAAATTAGAATGGTTCTTGGTAATGAAGAGTGTTCTTTTTGGTAGAGTTTTGGGCTTGAATACTTTGTATAAATGTTGTTTTAGCCATACGACACTTGTTGGGCTATTGCACTCTGGGGGAGACAAGTCAGAGAAGGTTTGCAGCAGTTACAAAGTTTAGCCAACTAAAAGCTTGAATCTCCTTAAAGAGAGCGAGTGCTGCACTTTAGTCTAAATAGTGTTGTATAATTTTTCTCTTTAAATTAATAATATTCAGAAGTATTATTCAGTTTCTCATTGTGTTATTTCCATCATTATTGTGTTTTCACCAAGAAATCATACTCTAATTTAATTTAAATGTATATATGTGAAACTCTCTTCTAGTAACTAAATCTTAGTTCTTGCATCCCTCACCTCATAAAAACTTGTACTTGTAGAGTAAACATCTTGCAAAAGGTGCGCGGTAAGTCGAGAACTAATTCTAACTAGTTGCAGATGCAAAAACTACCAAAATAATATTTAAGAAAACATATATGAAGAAAATATTGTGTTAGTTTTGTTTTTCTGTCAAATATATCTTTTGTATTTTTGTGATAGTTTGACAGATTACTTCAGTCCTCATATTATTATAGCGGTAGAATTTGTTATCTTCCTCTGGAATGATAGTTCTCTCCCTCCTTTAACTCTATTATTTGTAGGGTTCATTGGGTTATTTTTTTAGAAAAAGTGGAAACAGTCCTTTCTTTCTCTTTGTTTTTCTCTTTTTATGTATTTTATTTCTGTTTATCGGGGAGTGTATTCTTCATGATTGGAACAAGTTTTCTCTCAAAAACAAAAAAGAGGCTGAATATGTCATTCTCAACAAAAATAATTATCATTTATAGTTTGTTCTTGTAGCCATGTTTTTCACTAAAAGGGTTCTAAATGTCGGTGCCTAATTTGAATTTTGAGCTGATTTTGGAAATACTAAATATGGGGGAGGGGGGAATATTCCAATAGTTTTCATAGATAGCAATTTTTCATATCAACCATCTGTTACCATTGTTCCTGATTTGGCTAATCCCCATATCCCTCTAAATTTGTTTGATTCCCATATCAAACAGGTTGATAAAAAGTTAGCAAAGTTTGACTTTGTGGAGTACGTAATCAAAAAAAGGCTGGTACTTATCTGACTATTTTATTCCTTTCCATACTCAACACAATAGCAATATTTTAGGAGATGATAGTGCCGGTGATGCTTCCTTTGCCTCCTATGATTCTTTGATAGATGAGGTGAAATTTATTACAGATTCTTTTGTTGATTGCAATTTTTCTCATACTAGGAGACAAAAGAATTGTTTTTCGGTATTGATAAAGAATGTTCCTCCACATATTAATGGTGTAATCTTAGCCTACTTGACTGCTCTTGATTAATAAAATTTACAGGAGTTCTGTTCTTAAAAAATAAAAATTATGTAAACCAAGTAAAATAGTGTTTTTTTCCCAACCACTTTTTGGCATCCAAATGAAACTCAACCTCTAAATTTTGACTGCTAATGCCTCTTCTGCTCTTTCTCTCTCCATCAGTGACCATTTCTACTGCCTCTCGCTCTACAATACCCTCAATATCTCTTTCTCCTCTAACCCCTCGTGATTGCGTATCTTCAAGAACTTCGGCAAGAGGGTTGGGGACATGTGTTACGTTGTCCTTGCTCAAACCAAAATCGATTGAACCTTCCTAATGTCAATATTTCTGCGTATCCTTGACAGAATCTTGCTCAATGGGCGTGATTTCTAGCATTGTCTCATCGTAAGAGCATTAGCATCTGAGGATGTAAAATGCTATTTTACATCCTCAAAACCTACTTTATCTTTTACCATCTCATTTTATAACTCACCTTACATTTTCGTTTCTATTTTTACATACAACCCAATAAAATAATATAAACTACTTAATAAAATAATAAAATTTTATCATCTCTCTCTTCTTTAGTCTATTTTCTCTTCTGCCACAACTACAAACACCACACCCCCAACTACAAATATAACCAATCACCACACCCACCCACCCTCCACTATGTCAAAATGGGAAATTAACTCTGATTTTTAAACATTATAATTAGTAGTCCACGTTTTCAAACTATATTTTTTACTAGCATCTCGAGTCTCAAAGACTCGATTTTGACCTATAAATCAAGTCTCAAAGATTCGATTTCCATGGGTTGATCACGTCTGATGTGGTACTTTTTTCCACGTGGCATCTACTTGGAAATCGAGTCTCTAAGACTTGATTTATAAACCAAATTTTTTTTTTTAAGTCTCAAGTCTCTCAGCCATTCCTAGAAATACAAAAAAAAAAAAAAAAAAAAAAAAAGAAATCCAAGAAATGCAACAATCCAGCACAATCAGATCAGAGACACAACAATCTCAACACAATCAAATCAGAGAGAGAGAGATCTAGAGACCCAGATCAGAGAGGAGGCAGCATGACCCTAGGCAATGCGGCCTGGGTCGACGTGGGTCGGCTTGGGCTGGCAGTTGAGCTTGCATCTCCATTTCTTCTTCTTCTCTCTCTCTTTCTTTCTTTCTTTTTTTTTTCTTTCTTTTTTGCGTTTTTGCTGTTTCTGCGTCTCTTTCTTTTTTTCTTTCTTTCTGCGTTTATAAAATGGGTTATAAATCGAGTCTCTAAGACTTGATTTCCATGTAGACACCATGTGGAAAAAAATACCACATCAGACGTGATCAGCCCATGTAAATCGAGTCTCAAAGGCTCGATTTACAGGCCCTAAATCGAGTCTTTTAGACTCGAGATGCTAGTAAAAAATATAGTTTGAAGACGTGGCTTACTAATTATATTATTTGGAAAATGAAATTAATTCTAGTTTTGGCCCCTACACCACAACCAAAACCAACCTCCACCGTGACCACAATCACAATCAATATCCATCCAAAAATCAATCCCATAGCAAAAAAGAAAAGAAAAGAAAAAACTAAGCTAAACCACTGCACAACAGCCACCACTCTCATAGCCCACCACCACCACCTAAAATCCAACACCACCACCACCACTGCCAAATCCACACCCATAAACCCAAATAAAAAACAAAACAGAAACCAAATTAGAACAACAGCCCATAACCACAAAAAACATAGCAACCACCACTGCAATCTACAACCTAACAGACCAAACTCCACCACCTAATGACCCACCAAAACCCAAACTCACACATCCCACAACCCACGCCCACCATGACCTACCAAAGTCACTGGAAACCCACAACCTAACACTATCAAGGGTGATCTACTGCCACCCAGTACCCACCCAAGGTCGATTTGAAGCCCATCCACCCAAACCGATCTAAAGCCACCCAAAAACCAACCAAAATCCTGAGTGAGAGATGCCAGTGTCACTGTGAGGAAGAAAGGAGAAAAGAAAGATGAGAGAGGAGTCTGAAAGTGAGAGGAAGGGAGAGAATGTGGGTGATGAGAGAGGCATAAAACATGATGAAGAGAGAGAAAGAGATATTTGTGAATAAAATAATATTTTTTGTTTTGCATCCTATGAACATTTGGTTCTATTTATGAGAACCAACTTTTCATAAGATGTAAACAAAAATACATCCCCACCCTCGAATGTGGGACTCTTTTCCTTTTTTAGTTGCTAAAATAGCAACTGGGGGGGGGGGGGGGGGGTGTTTAGTGCTTTAATGAAAGGGGATTTTGAACACTATTTGATTTGTCATCGCTTAACAAAATTGTAGATTGTGCAATGTTTTAATTTTGATTTTAGTTTTGTGTGTGTTTGTTTGAAAATAATAATTATTTTTTTTTAGAAAATGAGGAAATTTTGACAAGAGTGAACAGGGAAAAAAAGAAAAAAGAAAAATAGATTTTAAAAAAAAAAAAAAAACATTAAAGAAAAAGTAGATAAAATATAAAGTGTTAAATGTTATTTTTTTTTTCAAGAAAAGACAAGATAGTTTTAATGCATTTAAATTAAAATTACATCATTTTGAGATAAGTTGGCATTTAACAAACAGTTCATTAAGGGATATGGAAATGGTACCTAAACATTAGGGGTTTAAATCCAAAATTTGAAATAAAATTTTTAGAAACTATATAAGGGGAGTTGGGGTTGATTTTGGAATTGCAAACTCAAGGGAACTTAAACTTTAACTAAAGTTAAAAGATATATGTACATAGGGAAAAGTTAACAGATCCCCAAGGGTATTAGTTTGGGGAATATTATTAAAAACTTTTTAAGAGAAAAGAAAAATGTAATTGAATTTTTTTTAGCTATAAATATTTTTTATAAAAGTGATATTAAAAGTTTTCTAAAATGACTCGTTAATAAATGCTCTAAAGGCATTTGTTAACAGGATTCATGTATATATTAAAAAATATTCAAAAATACTCACTCTCAAAAAGAGAATATCAGTAGAAAAATAATCAGTAATGTTATAATGATTATAATACAACAAAATAAGGAGAGAGAGAGAGAGCTATTTATGCTACCACTCACTTAGAAACAGCTTTGAGATCTACGGTAATTTTATACTCAGAAGCTTGAAGTTGAAGTTTAGCATAGGTGTAGTTTTGTGAGGTAAGTGAAGTCTGATTGATCCATGGTTTGGTGACAAGGCTTTATTGCAAGTCTGAGGCATTCATAATGTCCTACTTTGGATAAGGATTGAAGTCTTTGGTTGTTGTATATTTAGAAGAATGGCAAGTGGCAACCTTAAGTTTTATGGTTTGGATATTAGGGAAATCTAGTTATGTAATAATTTTGGGCAACGTGATAAGAGTTCCTTCTTGATTTGAAGACCCCGCGGCAACCAACTCCTCCTACAGATGAGTTGAAACCAAATTGTAAATCTATGAAAAAGTTAATGTGAGCACATGAATTCCATGATTTACTTCCCGTTGCTTTTTCATTGTGATATCTGTCTTAATGTAATATTGGGTTCATTTTCATTGGCTTGAAGGAAGGAAAACAGCTGAGCACAGTTCTTAATCATCCTGCTTTCTAGTTGGATCCTTTAGCTGCCATTCATCAACACCTGCAGAGCACACAACCTGCACTTCCAGTAAAGTAAATATTGATAGGTACAATTTTTTGTTTTATTGAATATGAATTGAGTATCAAAGAGCCATTTAATTTTCCATTCTCTAATAGCAAGTTTGTAAGATGCTAATTTTGTTTCAATTTTTTCCCAAGAGTAATTTTTGTTGGTTTACATCACACCTCAATTGTTGGTTTGTATCTATTGGGAACTTGTTTTGTATTTTTTTCATGCAATTTGGGCAGGAATTTGTGATTTAGCATGGAAGAAAAAAGGGGAAAAACAATTGTCTATAGCCGAGCTTTTATAAACGCGGCTATAGACAAAACCCATATAGGAGGCTGTAGGCCTATTTGGAAAACGCAGCTAGAGGGCAGCCTATAGCCGCATTTAAAAAAATGTTGCTATAGACCCATAAGAGCTATAGTCGTAGGGTTTAGGCCGCGTGTGTAAGCATGGCTACAGACCAAATGGGCCTATAGCTACGTTTTTAGGGTCTATAGCCGCGTTTTAGAAACGCAACTATAGTCCTCATTTTTTGTAGTGATGGCAAAATATAGTATTTGGAGTTGAAAGACCAAGTTAGAAAGCTGAAGTACCAACCATTCGAACATCAATACATCATCTTGGTGCCAATTAACCCTTGTACTTTTTATGTTATTTTGTCCTAAAGTCTCCAATTTTTAGCTTCTTTCCATTTTGCTTGCTGTTGTGATAACTTTTAGGATAATTACGAGTTTTAGATATAATTTTTAGTTACTTTAAATCAAATTATGCTAACGGTGGCCTAGAATTTTTAAATTATAATTAAGCATATTTATTTGAAAATGTAAAGTTGTGATTTTCAATTACGTTTTGTTGGTTTTAATTTCGAGTCAAATTTGATTGTAATTCTTCAATCATTTCCCTGTATGTTTGTGGAATTCAGTGTAATGGGTTCAGTGTGTGAAATTGGTGAACAACTATGAAGACAGATCATCTCGCAATTAGGTCTCTACTGTCTCACAAGTAGAGCAACTCGTGCAAGGTCATGTGAGGAACTCATGCTGAAAGATTAATCATTTAAGTGTTGATGGCATCTCACGAGTGGCTCATGACTTGACTCTCGAGATGCACTGCTAATCTGTTTGTGTGTCTTTCCTCATTTCTTTACCCACGCTATAAAAGCTTATATAACCAATGAAATTGTAAAGAGAATTTCAAAGAGAACCCTAGAAATCCATTGGAGGGTTAGAGATTGCTTACCTTCAATCCTCTACACATTTCTCTTAATTTTCCTCTACTCCTACCTCTCTAATTCCATATCCTTCGAGAGGTTTTTAGCCTAGACACATACCTTACCAATTCTGAGTGTTGTGAGTTGCTTTGGAGCTCTTGGAAAGCATTGGGTAATGCCATTTTATGGTGGTTGCAATTGGTAATAATTGCAGGATTGGGAAAGCTAGTGAAGACAAGGCTCGGTGAAGCCCATTGATAGCTAAAAATTGAAGGGTCTAAGTACAAATGATAGTTTAGGATTGGAGGGTCTATATTATAATCCTTATACTCCAACTTATTTACTAGTTGATTGATTCGACTTGGAGGGCCACAGAGAGGTTTTTGAGCACTTTGGCTTTCCGTTTTGATAACACATTGCCGTGTTATCTTGTGTTTGCATTTCTCTTCTTTTAATCCTTGAGTTTTATACTTAATTATTAATTATGTATGCACATGCACTAGGTAGTAGTCTTTGTTAATTGCACATTGTTTGCTCTTATTCCGTACTTAGTTCAAAATTGGGGTTCAAAACAAGCTCTAGTAGTTTTACTATCAAGTTTTCAAAAAATATAATCAATTAATTATCTAAAAACCCTAGTTATTTGTTAGAATTATCTTGTGCATTCATGTACATTTTTTTACCTCAAACTTGAGCTAATCGAATTTTGACACATAATTTTGAGAACCAATCATAAGTAATTGCTAATAATCACATGTAGCTCACACTATCCTCTAGAATGCATATAGTCTGTTAAAATTTATATATATATATATATATATATTTTTTTTTTGATACAAGATAGAATTCTACTCTAGCCTAATCTAAGTGTATATGTGTGTGAAGCTCCCTCCTGGAGACTTGAACCCCGGCCCTTGCCCCCCACACCCCACAAGCATTTATACTTGTGGAGTGACCATCGCACCAAGGGTGTGCGGTAATCCAATGGTCAGATATTTATAATCAATGTATTGTTTTTATCGTTAGATCTTTCAATTTTTATTTTGAATTATGCTAGCTCTTCCATGTCAAAATGTCAAAATGATGATTTCATCCTTATAATGTAAAATTATCCTTTTACTGTTTAAGTTAGGTTAAATGAACATTACAAAATGGGTCATCTAATGAGGTCTAAAAATTGTATGATTGATGACAAGTCCACTTTAAAACACGTGTGATTGTTAAGGGAACCATTTGGAATTGGATGTGAATAGTGTATAACCTCAATCAAAGACCCACATTCAACAAAGTAGTTGGCAGGACTTTAAAACAATTAATAGACTAATAATAATAATAATTAGCCTCATCACACACACTTTGTGCTTGTGAGGGGACTCTTTTTTGGGATTTAGTATCCGTTTGGATATAGATAAAAACTGAAAGTGTCTTTTTTTTTTTTTTTTTTTTTTTGAGAAGAGCACCACAAGTGGAATTATGCACTGTTCAGTGGATCCTGTGCACTATTTATGAGACCTACAAACCTTTTTTTTTCACCAAAACTTTCATTAAAAATGGATCTCACAGCACTATTTACACATTTAAAAATTATTTTGTTATAATGTTTTCAGTTTTTAATTTTTAGCAAAATAAACGGTATCCAAATAGACCCTTAGTGTCATAATTTTCCATTCATAATTAAATTTTTATAACACCTTTTATATAGTTTATGATCACAGAATGTCATAGAGTTACTCATTCAAAATATATGTACTTAAGAGAGTATGATCCAATTAAATTGAGAAAGTAGAATATAGATTTTGTTCAAAGGCTTACCAACTTTGACATGAAAACACTTGACCATTGAGAAGAATTCCGTCTATGAAATAGAGAGTGCGAAAAAAGATAATGTCCCTTAGAAATAGGATGAAAGAATGAAGAAAAAAACTGAATGAATATTGTGGGTTTGCAGTTTGAGGGATTTAACGTTATTTGAATTTTTCCTTGTGTATTCCACAACGTTGAAAATGGGCAAAGAGGAACAAATGATTGGGGAATTATTTATTTATTATTTTTTTTTAAGAAGTTGCAATTGGTTTTTGTGTGGGTTTTTATTTTTTATATAGAAGGTGGGGTAGTTATTTTTTTAGGAGAAGGTGGGGTAGGGTTTTTGGTTGTGTACATGGGGTAGTGGAAAGTTTATCGTTTTTTTTTTTTTTTTTTTTTTTTTTTTTTTTTTTTAATGTTGAATAGGAACTTTGTATTTACCTACTATTTAGTAGGAAGTTTTAAACTTGAATGTTTTTGTTTTAATTTTTGTCAATTTATGATTTTAATTTCATTTATTTTGTTTTAGGAATATAGATAAATTAATTAAATTAGGAGTATTTTTATAAGTCTAGAAGGTAATAGCTAATATCCTATTGGGATTGCCGAAGGAACATGAAGATAGTCTATTTTGGATTTGTAATATTTACCCTAACGATAAGTGAGCACTGCTATATGGTGATGGGTCCTTCCAATGATTTTGATTAGATGAGTTCTAATAATTGAAAGATTCTTTCAACAGTTTCGAAAGGATTTTTAAAATGTTTCGCTTCTATATGTCTTTCACATTTTCAATGCTCAAAGTTAGTTAAGTTTGGAATTAGGCTCAATTGTTTCACTCTTTTACTGGCTGCAAAATTCACATGCCCTAATCTACCATGCGATAGATCTAAGTATTCAACAATGTAAGAAAAACAAGTATTAGCTTTATTCATGCCCATACGATCAGCATCAAGTATAAATAAGCCTCCATGACAGAATCCCTTGCCCTCAAAATCCCTATTATGACTTAAGATAAGTTTACCTATGATGGTGAAGTAAAAGTCAGACCACCTCCAATTTGTCCATAGAGTCATCCAGGACCAAGAAGGTTAACCCAACATAGAAAGGCCATCCACTGTGGGCAGGTCATCCACTAGGGAAGCAACTGGGCGACCTCTCAACACTTGGAAAATTTTTAGAATGTATTTACATACAAAAGCTTATGATTTGGATCACATTCTACTATTTAGAAGCATGAGCAAAATCCTTGTTCATTGCTATAACTTCCCACTAAGTTCTTAACTTCTAATGGCAGTTGTAGAAGATAAGATTGAATCTTCTAACTTCTATAGTGGTTGTGGAAGTTAAGTCTGAACCTTATGACTTCCGTACACGTTGAGGAAGTTACTAAACAAGTAACCACTCCAAAGCTTACTATATAAGGACTCATCCACATCAAATTAAAGTAAATTTTCACTACTCCTAAAGTTGGAATTCTTGAGTTCTAGAGAGAAAAACTAACTTAAGCATCGGAGGGTTCTTGGCCGGTTCACCATGGTCACTTTTGATCTAGTGTCTTTTTCTTTTCAGGCCTTCCAAGCAACCACTGGCCCATTGAAGCTCGAAGCATTCAGCCTACTGATTTTCTTTACATCATCAACCTACATTAAACACCATTTGATTCCACCTTTGTTAAGTAAGAATCTAGATACTAAGTTTCTTCACATGTTATGAATATGAAGAACATGGTGCGATGCTAGAGACATACTAGAAGTTAATTTCAAAATTACATTTCCCTTTCCTGCAACTCTTGTAGAACTAGACTCTCCAAAATATATGTTCTCTTCATCGGTGACTTCCTCATTGTTAAGAAATAGCTCCATGTAGGAGCAAATGTGTCTAGTGCCCTGAGTCTCCACTACCCATTCATCATGTTATTGACTTGATTCACTATAGAGACAAGTGTAGTTATCGTCTCATATTCAAAGACAGTAGGCTGATACTCATAGACTTAGTGCTTGATTGGTTTTTCACCTACCAATTTATAGTCAAGGAACCTACCAAAAACATATATTTTAAAACTAGCATTTTCCATGTACTTTTTCAGAGCCTCCTAAATTTCTTTTGTAGAATTTTAACCATAATCTCTCTCTCTCTCTCTCTCTCTCTCTCTCTCTCTCTCTCTCTCTCTCTCTCTCTCTCTCTCTCTCTCTCTCTCTCTCTCTCTCTCTCTCTCTCTCTCTCTCGTAAAGAGTGTTGAGGGCCAAAATTTCACAAGAAAGCCCATTCCATGAAAAGTAAGGAAAGACCATGGGTCTTAATAAAAGAATGCCCAATTCATGAAGTTAAGAAGGACCATGAAGGCCCAAAGTTCTAAAAAAAAAGGAAAAAAAAGAAAGAAATAATAATAATATAGAAAAAAGAAGAGGATCTTGGTTAGGTCAGAGGACGTGCAGCAAGGATCCCGGTCAGAGGATAGGCAACAAGGATCTCGGTCAGGCCAGAGGATATGCAGCAAGAAGAATCAACATCAAGGCCCTATGTATGTTCAGATTTTCAGCAAGAAAGTCATTAAAAATCTAGCAAAAACCAGGTATTATCTTTGTAACCCATGGTCCAAGCCCGAGGGATCCCAAGTGGATAGTAAGGGAAGAATGGTTTGGTCAGTAGGGGAGTGATTTTTGGTGAAAGGAGGATCCCAAAAGTTTCCCTTGGTTCATATATTTGCTTGGAATGCATGAACCAATGGAAAACTTAGTTCCCCCATGTGCATGATGCCTCCCTACAATTTCCTCTCAATTGTCGTTTTCAACAAAGTTGTCACAGTATATCGAGCAGCCCACCCACTGTTTTAACTTTCCAAGAAGGAATCTTCCATTTGTAACTAATGTTAAATGCCCCTTTTGAGTTATAATTGCTTAAATGAGCTAAACCTCTGCCCAATGCACCTTTTCAGGTGCCAGAGGACATGGTTTTACCCAGCAGACCTGGGACGTCCTTGCCTGCTGTACCGGACCAGGTCTGCTATAAAATGAACACTAAGACATAGCAGAAATGAGGATTAGGAAGGGAAAAAAATGAGGAATCATGGGAAGAGTTCAGAGGTTCAAAACATATATTCTTAGAGTTTTAAAAGCCCAGCAAGGAAGAGAAAGAAAGAAACAAAATAAGAGAGCCAAGGTGGAGGAATTGTCTCATATCCTTGAGATCATTCAAAATATCACTTAACCTCCAAAGAAACATATGCCAAAACATGCACACATCAGATATCACTCTCTCTCACAAAAATCCTCCTCACCTAACTATCTTGGAAGGCAATGCCCAAGCAACGCCACTTCGATTTGAGTTCCAAATCCCACAAGTCTTGAGTAAAAGCACTAAGTCTGTGAGAATTGGGGCTAAGATTCTCGTGGTTGAATTATTCTCATGAAATTCATTTACATATATGTATATGTATTAAAATGTATATCCTAATCATAGAAACTGACAATTATTTGAAGATATGTGTATTGTATAGTGTGTTCTTATGCAGGACCTATAGAGATAAAGGGAAATGACAAACTCTATTGCATAATAAGCATGGAGAAAGATTGTATAGTTCAGAGAATCAGCATTCTGGGTTCTTACAAGCCTAGTACGTCCAGGGTACCACGACAGTACGCCCGGGGTCCCAAGTGAAGGAACTCTTTTAAATGTTTATACAATAAAAGATAAGTCTTGAATATTCTATTTCAATCTCTTTCTCATTGTGAATATTATGAATAATTATTTTACTTGTTTCGTAAGAGTAAATGGTCATTTTACGACACAAACACTTATAATGGTATTTTATTGCTTAGGAGGAATCACATTTTTTCTTTGAGGAGATTTATGTGACTTGCGCACAACTTGGTTCATAATCAGCCCTCATTTAGCTGTGGTGAACTAAGCCTAGTCCACCAAACAACAAGTAAAGGGCCTAGAATCCTTGTTTTTACTTGGGTCTATGTGCTAAGAAAAAAAGCACTCTCACAAAGAGTTGGGCAAGTAATGTAAAATGTGACCTCTACAAATACATTTGTCCCTTCCATATATTCTAATAGAGGCAGAACGAGCAAGCTTATGAGTTTCATCAAATACACAGTCATTGAAAAACTCATAACCAACATGAATTGACTTAAGATAAAATATCTTCTCTTATACCATCTCTTATAATGGTTTCCAAAAAATAGTTCTAGTTAGACATATCAGGAACAATTTACATTTTATTGATTACTAAGAGCAAAAATTGCTTGTTTGTTTGTTTTTTTTTTTTTGGGTGAAGAAGATCCATATGTATTTACTTAGTCTTTTGGTAAATTAGCCATAACAAGAGGAAAAACATTGGAAGGAACATTTCCATCTAAACTAATAAGGGAAAAAGATAATTTAACTCCCTTGGCTAAGACATTTGCTACAACATTAACTTACCTATAAATTTGAGAGAGAATAATTTTGTAAAAAGTTTACAATAGAAAGAATATCAATGACCCTCAAAAGTTTTTCTTTTTTGGAGAAATAATGACCCTCAAAGTTGGATTCCTGAGCCTGATTTTCTAAACATACTAAGAAGCACGTCTAGCGGCTAAGAGATTTAGGAAAATAACCAAAAAGACGGTTTTAAAATTTTCTCTGAAAGAGATGCCATAACTTCACCATTTGCGTTTCAAACCACCACCCTTATACCAACTTCATTAGTGCCATGAAACATAGCCTCGGCCCCATCAAAATTTGTGTTGATCAGGTGGTTTCCATTTCACAGAATGGATACAAGGCGTCCTAACCCCTAGCTAAACCCGCACCACACTAGCTAGCCTTGTTTTGTCTATTCAGTCAAGGCAAATAAATCCAAATGCCATGGTGAGGTTGCTTTTTAAGATTGTTGGGAAAATTATATTGCTCAAATTATCAGAGTGTAGAAAGTGTTGAGCAAAAGGAAGTAGCAAGAGCAAAGGATGTAAGAGTAGTGGAGCTTGATCAGAACAACAAACACTGCACAATCGACATTAGATAGCTTTTGTATTGTAGACACTGTAGAGGAGATAAACACCTTGGGAAGCTTAATTGAGTAATTAATATAACAAATAGAGACACACTTTAACCCAAAAGGCTTAAACCCAATAGATATGTGCTCAATTATGTTATATTCACCACTCATTATTCTCATCTTTATTCAATGTGGGACTTCACTCGCACGTGTAACCTAACAATCTCCCCCTCACGTGTGAGTTTGCCTCTCTATGGGTTTCAAGAACTCTCTGTGGGCCATAAACAAGTCCTACTCACTCCCTTTTGCCTAATGGGCTTTTCACTTCATCAACGCATCATCCATGGGTCTCTCGTATGCCATTCATGGGAACCACGTGTCAATCTCGCACGCACATCCATGAGAACCTCACACGTCCATGTCCAGGGGAACCTCACATCACACCTGTTAAGTTCTAAAGATTTAGGAATTTATGTATTTAAAACTCTAATGTGTAATTCTGGTAAACCATGATCAAAACAGGTTGTTTAGTCTTGTTTAAACTGGCTTAACATTGTGTCTTTTATGTAAAGTTAGAATCGAGCTGATGCAGAAGTTACTATACATTTCGGCCTGGCTCGATTGATCGAAGCTTAGACTCGATCAATCAAAAATCAGGCAGAATGCGTTTTTACTGCATAATTCCAACTCAGTCCTAACTCCTAAAACATTTAGAGTTTTATGTTTTTACCCTAAGTATATAAGGCAAACACTAGCCATGTTTTAGAGGTTGCTCATATTGCTATTTGTATGAATCTTTTGTGAGATCTGTGAGGAACTTTCCTTCACACAAGCTTAGGATTATCAAGGAGGAGATTTCTTCAAGAACTTGATGATCATTTAGTTGCTGCCATAAGAGCTAAAAGATACACAAGCGGGAGTGCTTGTACTTGCTGGATAATACAAGAAAGAAGAAGTCCGTGGTCTCAGAGCTTGCATGTGGTCGTATTAGTAAGTTTTTACTAGTGGGTAGTAATAGGATGTTAGTGGTCTAAGTCGCTATTGTAAAATTTCGATTCTTTTATAGTGGATTCAGGTTTACCTTAAGGATAGTTAGATTAAATCCTCCCTAGGTTTTTTACCGATTTGGTTTTCCTAGGTCATCATATCTTTGTATTATTTATTTTTTCCCTGCTATACATGATATGATTATATGATTGTGTTAACCTAGATCTGAAATTTGGACTAAGTAATCATTTGGCTAATTTACTAGATTAATCTGGTTGTGTTTTAAGGGGTCTAAAAACATACAAGTGGTATCAGAGCAGGTAGCTTTTTTGTTTTAGATCTTTTGATCTAAGAGCTGATCCTTGACCCATGTTGTCATGGATAATTTAAAGTGTATTTTTAATCATGTTTCTGATCATGCATCTGTTAATTTTATTGATGCCTGTGAAACTCTTCGTAAGGAATTATTGAAATCTATGAAAATTGCTAAGAAATTCAAGGAAGAGTTAAAATTGGCTAATCTTGAAAAAGAGGAATTGGTTGTTAGATTAGATGAATCTAATAAAAAGAATGAATTTTTGAGAAATCAAGTTCCCTCTCAAGATAAGAAGATGAAAAGCTTGGAATAAGAGTTAGTTGAATCTAAAGATAAAATTGAAAATTTGACTAATATCAAGCCTGCTGTTGATAACAGAAGTGTTTCTGTTTCTCTTAAGCCTAAAACTAAGAAATTTTATATCTCTCATTTTAAGAGAAATAATAAAGAAAATGCTTATTTTGCTAGGTTGGACAAAGGTAAAAGGTCTGATGTAGACGTTGAAGTTTCTAAACCTAAGTTTAAACCTACTATTGGAGAGCATAATAAATCTATTTTTGTGCCTGTTTGTCATCTTTGTGGTGTCTCTCCTGTGGTGTCTTTGTTGTTAGGAATACTGATGTTCCTAAATTTGTTCATGTTTGTCACTTTTGTAGTGTCTCTGGTCACATTCGTCCTAATTGTCATAAATTGAAATTTAAGCATTCTGTGTTTCAGTCTAGGATATGTGATGATATGTTTCCTGCCATAAGTCCATATAAATTGTTTCATATTCTTTTGAAAATTTTGATTTTGTTGGCTTGTGAAAGGAATTTGCAGGATTTATTCTTTCTCTGAAGATTGGTGTAATCATTCAAATACACTTTGCTTCTCATGAATTTTCACCTACAAAGCCGAAGACTCATGCTATATGGGTGAGAAAAGGTTCTCTAAGGTGAGTGTTGTTGACTTGTCCCTGTTTTAATTCTTTCAATTATTTGTGGACATATTTTTGTTATGTTTTTGGTTTTTTATTTATTTATTTATTTATTTTTTATTTATAAAAAAAAAAATCCAAAAACTTTGAAAATTTCAAAAAGACAAAAATATTTTATTTTGTGTCTTGTTTTATTTGTTTTGAGGATTACATGAATTATGATATCTCTCTCTTGATTTAAAATATGCTTGACATTGTAGAAAAACTTGAATAGTATGTGTTATATAAGTGCTAAGCTATTTATGTTTTTGTGTGAGTATGTATTGGTTTGTACATGTACTCATAGGTTAATTAAGAAACTGATATTTCTTATTTGTGTACCCTCTATAGCTTAGTTAAGCACTATCATGCATGGCTTTGCATTGTTCATTTAGCATAATGTGTGCTTTTTGTTTTTGGTCATAAAATTTGTTTTAAACCAAAAAGATTGTTATGTGTTTTGCATTAATTTTTCTTGGAATTGAAATCAAGGTTGCCAAATTTATCTTTACATAACATGTTTATGTATCTTGTCTAGCTTGGATGAGTTTATTTATTGCACTTTACTAGTTGAAACTTTGTAGTGCATGTTGTGTGGGAAGATGTTTATAGTTCTTGATCACTTCGTCTAAATCTTGAAGTCACTTGCCGTTGATTGTCGGACTTGAATTTTTTGAGAAAGGCATGAATAACCATCTCACCACTGTTTACTAACCAATCATGAATACCTTAGTGCATATGCACAAAAAGAACATAAGGTGTAGCATTGGTTTAAATGCTTAAAATTGGTGTGTACATTATTGGACTTAAAGCTAAATCAAATAAATAAAATTGGTGTATATATTATCCTGGCTATATTATTAAGTTTCTGAACAACTAAAATTGAGTGTACAATATGAGGCAAAATCAAGAAACTTACATGATTGCAAACTTTTATTCTAAGAGACGTGAGAGTTGTATGATGTAACTCTTTAGGTGATAGTCTTTTTCGAATTTATGTGATGGATTTTGTAGAAATTGTGATTGATTTCTATTTACATATCACCTAACATGTATCTCAAGCTTTTACTAGTTGCACACACTACACAAGTTACTATTTGCTAAACTTTGTACATGTTATTGTGTGTGATTTTGGTTTGGCCAACCAAGGTTAAAAATTTCCTTGATGTTGATGCAAAATGTGTTTAAAGTTGAAAATTGAGGTCAAATTGATTGAAAATTTTGTTTCTAGAAGATTTGGGTTAAATTCAAATTTTTTGTTGAAAAACTTTTCATCTCATACTCATGCATTTTATTTATAAAACATTGTGCTTGGAAGAGTTTCTACATTAAAATGCTCTATTTTTCAAAAATTTGATTTTTCTAGTTTTTCGATCGATCGAACATGTTCTTCGATCAATCGAAATTGCGATAAAAATTTTCAATTTTTAAGTTTTTGAACAAATTTTTTTCATGCATCATTTATGTTTAGGATTCACATGTATTGCTTTGTTTTTCTGTATCCATCTTACAATTTTGCAGTCATATCTCTCATTGTTTTTACACATAACATACATATACTTTGCTAAATTGGGTACTTGACTTGCTTTAAAAATTGATTGATTAATTTTTGAGTTATGTACTTGTTAGTATATGCTATTTTTTTTATGTGTAAACTACAGAAAATATTTTTCTTAAGAGATATGATGGATAATCAATATGCAAATATTTTCTCTACTCATGTAACTGTTTATGGGTCACATAGTGTCAAGTTTGCATATATTGAAAGAGAATATTTTTCTTCAAATGAATCCTCATTTTTTTTTTTAGTTTGGTTTGTCTTCCCCCCAACCCCCCCCCCCCTTCCTAATTTTTCCCTAAAACTATTTTTCCCAAAACTTGTTTTGTTTTTCCTATTTTTATAGGGGGAGAAGCTTATTTTTAACCTATTTTGTTCATAGGGGGAGTTGTCTCTATTTTCTATAGAGTTGCATTGTTTTGTGTTCCCTTGATTGTCTATTATTTCTTGACCTTTGTTACTTTTTGTTTGAGTTATATTTGTCAATTCGTGACAAAAATGGGGAGATTTAGATGAAATGTGGGAATATGTGTAGAAAATACAAGAATGTTTTGTTTAGGAGGAGTTAACATTTTTTTTTTTATGTATCTAACTTAGGGGGAGAGTTAGTTTGCATATTTGTTGATTTACTATTTTTTCGTCACACATGCGTTTATGCCTTTGTTGAGTATTTCAAGAAATACAGGTTGATTCAGTCGTGCTGTTGTTTACACTTGCAATTGATGGATAGTAGTTAGGATTGAATTTGTTGTACTGGGCATTTTTTAGTAAAGGGCTTTTATTTGTAAACTTTGAGCTTTTAGTTTGTGTATTGTCACGGATTGCCAAATGAGGAGTTTGTTAGGTTCTAAAGATTTAGGAATTTATGTATTTAGAACTCTAATGTGCAACGTTGGCAAACCATGATCAAAAAAAGTTGTTTAGTCTTGTTTAGGCTGGCTCAAAGTCATGTCTTTTATGTAAAGTTGGAATTGAGTTGATGTAGAAGTTACTATGCATTTTAGCTTGGCTCGATTGATCGAAGCTTAGGCTCAATCAATTGAAAATCGGGTAGAATGCGTTTTTACTGCATAATTCCAACTCAGCCCTAACTTCTAAAACGGCTTTTATGTTTTTGCCCTAGGTATATAAGGCAAACCCTAGCCACGTTTTAGAGCTTGCTCATATTGCTATTTGTGTGAATCTCTTGTGAGGAGTTTTCCTTCACATAAACTTAGGATTATCAAGGAGGAGATTTCTTCAAGAACTTGATGATCATTCAGTTGCTGCCATAAAAGTTTAAAAATACACAAGCGGGAGTGCTTGTACTTGTTGGAGAATCCAAGAAAGAAGGAGTCTGTGGGTTTGGAGCTTGCACGTGGTCGTGTCTGTAAGTTTCTATTGGTGGTAGCAATAGGATGTTAATGGTCTAAGTCGCTATTGTAAAACTTCGATTCTTTCATAGTGGATTCAGGTTTACCTTGAGAATAGCTAGGTTAAATCCTTCCTAGGTTTTTTACCAGTTTGGTTTTCTTAAGTAATCATATCTTTGTGTTATTTATTTTTCCGTTGCTATACATGATATGATTATATGATTGTGTTAACCTAGATCTGAAATTTGGACTAAATAATCACTTGGCTAATTTACTAAGTTAATCCGATTTTGTTTTAAGGGGTTCAAAAACGAACAACATCATTATTTAGCACTATTAGCAATATTCATTTTTTGGGATTTTTTTTTTCAAGATCTTTGCGTGTAGGCCGTTTATGCTTTTTCTAGTCCTGCTGGGTAGAGATCATGAACACCTTACCACCTTCGTTGCACACCACCATGTGCTCTGATACTATTTGTAGAGGAGATAAACACCTTAGGGAGCTTCCTTGAGTAATTAATATAACATATAGAGACACATTTTAACCCAAAAAGCCTAAGCCTAATGGATATGTGCTCAATTATGATATATTAACCACTCATTCTTTTCATCTTTATTCAATGTGGGACTTATAGTTTAGTAGCTGATTTAATTCTATATGTGGTTGCACGTGGGAGTGTTAGTTATTGCTGTGTAAGCACGTGTAAGAGTTAGTTTCAGTTCTGTTGGTAGCAGTTAGTTAGTTAGGCATGCTTTACTCTTTGTTGTATATAAGACTTTGTACTCTTGCTTTGTTAATTAATGAAATATAGAATTTCTTCATTCATTTCTTGATATGGTATCAGAGCAAGTTCCTAAATCTTTTTAGGGTTTTGCATTTTCTTTAGTTTCTTCTTCAATTTTCTCGAGAAACACACTTTGTTTTGGGAACATTTTCTTCTTTTTGTCAACAATGGCTTCTGCTACAACAACCACGACTACAACTGGTTTTGCTAATGGAACTACACCTGAAAATCCATCATCTTCTTCGCAAGATTCACCAATGGATGATCCCCTGTTCTTGTATCATGCTGAGAGTCCAAGTTTAGTGCTTGTTACACGGCCTTTAATTGGTGGAGAAACTACTCAGCTTGGGCTCGAGTTGTGAGGAAGGCTTTGCTCACCAAGGACAAATTGGTATTCATTGATGGGACTCTAACTCTCTCATCACCATTAATTTCCACTCCCTCATCTGTGCAAGCATGGATTAGGTGTGACAACGTGGTTGGAACTTGGCTAACCAATTCAGTCTCTACGATGCTCCAAACAAGCATCATCTATGAAGACATTGCCTTAGAGATCTGGAATGACTTGAAGAAATGTTTTGCCCAAACCAATGGACCAAGGGTATTCAATTTTCAAAAGGAAATTGTAGAATTACATCAAGGTGAGATGACCATCACTGATTTCTTTACTCAGTTGAAAGTCTTTTAGGATCAATGGCAAAATCTTAGTCCATTTCCTTCTTGCACTTGTGGAAAGTGTGTATGCAATATCAACAAAAGGCTTAATGATTTGCAAGGTAGAGAGTCTGTGATGAAGTTCCTAATGGGAGTGAATGATTCTTTTTCCCAAGTTAGGATTGAAGTGTTGCTTATGGATCCAATTCCATCTCTTAGTAAGGTTTATTCTTTGTTGATTCAAGAAGGAACACAAAGATCAATCCCAAATGCTTTTGTTGTTAAGGTTGATTCTACTATTTTAGATGCTAAAGTGTCCACTGATCATGTCACTCATGGTTCCAATCTTGCTAATTCTGGTGAGAAGGGTAAGGATAGACCAATTTGTACATATTGTGGTAAGACTGGTCCTACTGTGGATAAGTGCTACAAGTTACATGGTTTTCTACCAGAGTTTAAGTTGAAGAATAAACCTTTTATGGCACACCAGGTCTTCTCAGGTTCAGGTTCAGATTTTGCTTCTCCATTGCATCAACCTTCTACCTTCACACCTGAGCAGTGTCAGCAACTTTTAGCTCTGTTTGGTGTATCCAATTCTTCCCTTCTAGCAACACCTCATGCATCGGAGAGTCCAATGGCCAATGTAGCATCTTCTTCCAACTCTATTAATGTGGCAATGGCAAGTATGGACTTTTCTCATTGTGTTTTTGCTACACAAGTATGAGGGCTTATGGTAGGAAATACTTGGGTGTTGGATACTGGTGCAACTGATATGTTTAGTTGATATGTTAACCTCAATCACTACTACTAGCCAGTCCTTGGTTCAATTGCCTAACAGGGAATCAGCTCAAGTAACTTATATTGGGATTGTTGTTCTTTCTTCTTCTCTTATTCTCAAGAATGCCCTTTGTGTCCCATCTTTTACCTTTAATCTTTTGTCTGCTAGTACTTTGATTCAATCTCAGTTTTATTGTCTTGTTTTTCTATCTGCTTATTGTTTTGTTCAGGACCTTACTTCCTGGAAAACAATTAGGGTAGGTAAGGCACTTGATGGATTGTATCTGTTGTAGACAAACAGCCTTCAACAATCCTTTGGTTCTTCCCTTGCTGCCTTCTTAGCTGCTTACAACATCAATGATGTTTTTAGTCACTTCACTGCAGTAACTTCCACACATGTACCTTCTCAATCTTTTTCCATTTGGCACGCAAGATTAGGTCACCCATCTGATGTCAAACTCAATACATTGTGTAATGTTATTCCTTCATTACAACCTTCATGTAATAAAGATTGTCAAATCTATCTAATGACAAAACTTAAGAGATTGTCTTTTCCTTTTCATAATAAAATCAGTAATTGTGCTTTTGATTTGGTTTATATGGATGTATGGGGACCATATTCAACTCTTACTTTGGATGGCTTCAAGTACTTTTTAACTGTTGTGGATGATGCTACAAGAGCAACATGATTATTTTTGATGAAGTCTAAATCTGAAATTAGGCAGTTGTTTTACTCTTTTTATACTATGGTTCATACACAATTTGGCCTTAAAATCAAAGCTATTAAAACTGATAATGCTAAAGAGTTTGATTAGTTTGATTTTCTCAATTCTCATGGAATTATCCATCAACATAGATGTGTTTACACTCCACAAAAAAATTCTATTGTGGAGAGGAAACATCAACATCTTCTTTGTGTGGCTAGGGCTTTGCAAATTCAATCACAACTTCCTATTAAGTTTTGGGGTAATTCTGTTTTACATGCTGCCTATCTCATTAACAAACTTCCTTCACCTTTATTGCATGATAAAACTTCTTTTGAACTTCGTTTTCACAAGCTTCCAGATTATTTTCATCTTAAAGTTTTTGGTTGCTTGTGTTTGCCTCAACCATTCCTCATACTAGAAAGAAATTCTCTCCAAGTGCAAGGAAATGTGTTTTTCTGGGTTATTCCTTCAATGTTAAAGGGTATAAGGTTTTTGACATTGAATCTCATGCTGTCTTTGTCTCTAGGGATGTCATCTTTCATGAAAGTGTTTTCCCTTTTGTTTCAACTTCTTGTGGTTCTGTTTAACAACCTATTTTACCTTTGCCTTGTGTTACTGTTATTAATCCTCTTTTTGATAACATTATTCAGTCTAAAACCACTTCTGCTATACCTCATCATTCAATCATCCATATTCATCATTCTCTTGATGATGATTTACTTGATGAGGTCCCTGCAGAACCCCCTGATCCTATTGTTGATCTTGTCCCTTTTAGAAGGTCTTCTAGGGCTGTCAAACAACCTTCCTATTTATATGCTTATCACTGCAACCAAGTATCTTCTGTTCTTGATGCCTCTCTTCCTCAATCAAGTACTTCTCATCCTCTTGCTTCCCATGTTTCTTATCGCCACCTCTTTCCTTCTTACAAGTCTTTCTACTGTTCCATTTCTTCCCTTGTTGAGCCTACTTACTATTACCAAGCTACTTTTGATCCCAAGTGGCAAGAGGCCATGGCTGCTGAAATAGCTTCCCTTGAGGCTAATCATACTTGGACATTGACCCCATTACCTACTAGTAAGAAGCTTATAAATGTAAGTGGGTGTATAAGATTAAGTACAAGGTTGATGGTTCAGTTAAAAGGTATAAGGCACGGTTAGTTGCTAAAAGATTTACATAGAAAGAGGGTGTGGATTACTTTGAAAATTTTTCCTCTGTGGCCAAGATGGTTTCTGTCAAAGTTCTTCTTGCTATGGCTGCAATTCAGGGCTGGTTTCTTAGTCAATTGGATGTGAATAATGTCTTTCTTCATGGTGATTTGGATGAGGTGGTCTATATGGCTCTTCCACAAGGGTTTCATAGCCAAGGGCAGGTAGTTTGTAAGCTAAATAAGTCCTTATATGGCCTTAAACAAGCTTCTAGGCAATGGTTTGCCAAGTTTTTTGGAACTTTGCTTCAGCTTGGCTTCATTCAGTCCAAAGCTAATTATTCTTTGTTTACTATAAGGCAAGTTGATGTTTTCATGGTTCTTTCGGTGTATGTGGATGATGTCTTAATAGCTTGTAATGATAAGGCTGAGATAGAAAGGTTCAAGGTTATGCTAGATGTCAAGTTCAAGCTAAAGGACTTGGGTGACTTGAAGTACTTTCTTGGGCTGGAGGTTGCAAGGTCAGACAAAGGGATTGCCCTTTGTTAGAGAAAGTACACACTTGAGGTTCTTAATGATGCTGGTATGCTAGGATGTAAGCTAGCTAAGACACCTATGGAACAAAGTCTAAAATTAAGTAAGTTGGAGGGAGAAGAACTCAAAGACCCAAGTAGCTGCAAAAGACTAATAGGCAGGTTATTGTATTTGACAATCACAAGGCTAGACATCACTTTTGCTATCCATAAACTTGCCAATACATGTCTAGACCAAGAAAACCATATCTAGATGCAGCCTATAGAATCTTACAATACTTGAAAAGTGAACAAGGAAAGGGTCTTATGTTCTTTTCTAAGACAGATTTACACTTGAAGGGGTTTGCAGATGTTGATTGGGCCTTATGTTCTGACACAAGGAAGTTTGTGACAGGTTATAGTATCTTCATTGGGGATTCTTTGGTGTCTTGGAAATCAAAGAAGCAGTCTACGGTTTCAAGATCCTCAGCAGAAGCTGAGTATAGGGCCACAATAGTTGCAACATGTGAGATTGTATGGATTTTATACTTTCTCAAAGATATTGGGGTTAAACATGATAGAGAGGCATTGCTGTTTTGTGATAGTTAGGGAGCATTACACATTGGCTCTAATCCTGTTTTCCATGAAAGGACAAAGCACATTGAGATTGACTGTCATGTGATCAGGGACAAGGTTTTGGATAGGGTCGTCAAGCTAAATCATGTTAGGACTTATTGTCAATTAGCAGACATGCTTACTAAAGCATTGGGGTACAATCAGTTTTCTAATCTTGTTGACAAGATGGGAATGATAAATATATACACACCAGCTGCTCTTGAGGGGGAGTATCAGAGTGTAGAAAGTGTTAAGCACAAGGAAGTAGCAAGAGCAGAGGATGGAAAAGCAGTGGAGCTTGATCAGAACAACAAACACTGCATAAACGACATTAGATAGCTTTTGTACTGTAGACACAACTTGTAGTTTAGTAGCTGATTTAATTCTATAAGTGATTGCACGTGAGAGTGTTAGTTATTGCTGTGTATGCACGTGTAAGAGTTAGTTTCAGTTCTGTTAGAAGCAGCTAGTTAGTTAGGCGTGCTCTACTCTTTGTTGTATATAAGACTTAGTACTCTTGCTTTGTTAATTAATGAAATACAGTATTTCTTCATTCATTTCTTGATACAAATTAATCAGTGATATATCTATCAGTGCAGTAAATTAGCAGCAAATGTAAACCGACAAAATATTTCAGTATAGCATATCAAATTTAGAATTTAAGCCGATCGAGACACAAGATTGAATGGAAGCGATTTTTTCCCACTACCAAAGTGGCTTTAGCTAACAAACAAAGTTTCGAACTCATCACGGAATGCTTGAAGAGAAAGTTTTGTAGACTTTGGGGTTAGTGGGACCTCCAGCTCCCAGTTGAATAAAGTCATTCAGGCTTTTGTCTTAAAGGGCTGAGTTGTACAGAGATGGATGGTGGGAGATTGATGTATTGTGGCCCCGCGGCGCAAAACCAATAATGCCTGCATTTAATTCACATTTTTTTCCCTACATACTTTATCTTGTGTAACCTCTGGCTTTCAACCTCCTTAACTTTCATTGGGGTTGGGTCTTATTAAATGTATACACTGATGCACTAATATAATATGTTTTCTATTAATTATTCCATACAATTAGTGTGATGGGTAATTGAAGTGGACCCCTGCCTTGCTAAAATCAATAATTTCCGCACTAAATTTACAATTCTCTCTCTCTCCCCCTCCCCCCCCCTTCATCTTTTAGTTTGGTTTTTTTTTTTTTTAATGGATTTTTAATGTGCTTTTAATTGGAAGGATATTGAAAGAATTTTTTCTATGAATATTGAAAGAAATTTTTCTATCTTATCAAAATCATTTTGGTTCAAAACCTATATAATAGGCGTAGGAAAAAAAAAAAAAAAAAACTCCTTTTAAAAGTTTTAAAAAGAAAATGGTAGGATATCAAAATATTTATTTAATAATTTATTTTGTTCATAAAAAATTGTGTATACAGAATAAAATCGGAGGATAATCACTGTAAATATATACTAGAGTTTGGTACTGTTGCTGTTTAACATTTTGTAAGGCTATTAGAATAATAGAAAAAATCTTGTAACTGAAAATAATTTATATAGCTACTAATAATCTTTTGGTGTGAACTGTAAGTGAAAATTTTATTTTGAAAAGAGACAAGAAAATCAAATTGTCAATTAAAAAGAAAACCTTAACAAACAAATACAACATAATAAATACGTGGTTTATTGTGGGACTTTTTCCTTTAAAATATTACATAATATTCATTAGAATGGCTTCTTCTACAAAATTATTGTGGCTTTGTATGCCAAATCTCTCTCTCTCCTAATACTCTTTTGCTAAAAAAAAAAACGGTGGGTCACAACATTCATATACGTTTATGTATGAATTCCTGAATATCCCATAGATCGTTCCTGGAAAAAAAAATGGCTAGAGATCATCTCCACGTAGTGATGCTTCCGGGCTCTACCTTTGGCCACCTCATACCCTTCTTCCAGCTCTCCGTGGCCTTAGCAAAAGCTGGAATTCATGTTTCCTTTGTATCAACCCCAAGAAATATCCAAAGACTCCCTAAACTTCCTCCAAATTTAGCAACTCTCATAAATATGGTCGAGTTTCCATTACCTTCACTAGGCAATGACTTGTTGCCTGAAGGAGCTGAGGCCACTATAGACGTTCCAGTAGAGAAAGCTGACTACTTAAAGATTGCATATGATCGCCTCCAATACCCTATCAGCCAGTTCATCGCTGAGCAATTACCGGACTGGATTATTATCGATTTTTCTGGTCATTGGGCGGTCGAAATTGCCCAGAATTATAACATCGGCCTCGTGTACTTCTCTGTCTTCTCTGCTGCTACTGCTATTTTCTTTGGGCAGCCACCAGACTATTATTTTGTTGGTGAACACCAAAAGAAAGCTTGGCCATCACCGGAGAGTATGACAAAACCGCCGAAGTGGGTTAGTTTTCCGTCCTCTGTAGCATACCGAGGTTATGAGGCTATTGGATTACATGAGGGGATATATGCTAAGAATGCTTCAGGGATCAGTGATGCTGCGAGACTTACAGAGGTTCTCCGTGCATGTAAAGCATTGGCTATTCGTAGTTGTAGGGAGTTTGAAGGTGAATACTTGAGTTTACATGAGAAATTGATGGGGAAGCCAGTGATTCCCGTAGGTTTACTTCCTCGGGAAAGACATGGAGTGATAGGCAGTGATAGCTCATGGAAGATGATCTTTGAATGGCTTGACAAACAAGAACCCAAGTCAGTTTTGTTTGTAGGGTTTGGCAGTGAGTGTCAGCTGAGCAAAGAACACGTTTACGAGATTGCTTATGGGCTACAGCTTTCTCAAGTGCCATTTTTTTGGACATTGAGAAAACCTTTCTGGGCTATTGATGATGCTGACTCTTTGCCATTGGGTTTTATTGACACTACATCTGGCAAAGGAATAGTGTGTATGAGCTGGGTACCGCAAATGGAAATTCTGGCGCACCCATCAATTGGGGGATCATTGTTTCACTCTGGGTGGGGGTCTGCAATTGAGATGTTACAATTTGGTCACTGTCTTGTTGTGTTGCCATTTATCTATGACCAGCCTTTGAATGCAAGGCTTTTCGTGGAGAAGGGCCTAGCTGTAGAAGTTGAGAGAGGAGAGGACGGATCGTTTAGTAGGGATGGGATAGCCAAGGCTGTAAGGCTGGTCATGGTGTCGAAGGAAGGCGATAAATTGAAAGCCCGGGTTAGAGAGGCCGCTGCGATATTTGGAGACGAGAATCTGCATCAGATGTGCTACATTGGTCACTTTGTTGAGTATTTAAAACATGGCATGGAAGAGGGTTTTGCTTGTTAATTTGGAGAAACCAAATAAACCTTCTAGATTTGTTAAAATATTATCCGCATAAGAAAGAGTAATCACAACTGTGATGTTAATAAAGAGGTTGCATTTCTAATTGATAAACGTGACCTTGGCAGTTTCCAATGTTTGTGTTCCCTGCCTTTGCTATTTGTGTAGCAGTGATTTCGAATTTTCCATTTGTATAATGTTGTCTTACTGTAGCTATAGTCGTGGCTGCTGGTTATGATTGTCATAGTGCTAAGAGTATGTTGGTGTTTTGTGATGCACACAAAGGTATCAATTTTTAATTTTTAATTATTATTATTATTATTATTATTATTATTATTATTATTTATTTTTTTAATTTATTTTTTCTATTTTCGATTTCATCACTAGTGCAAATTTCTCTCCACTGGGTTAAGCATGAACTTCACTTTCGCCATTGATGGAATATAAATATAAATATATATATATATATATATATATATATATGTATGTATATATTACCACTTTAACCTCCATTATTATGTTTATGGATGTGTTTTACAGCATTTTTGAAGGTTGGAATGTGAAACAACACTATGTTTGGTTGTGACTAGGGAAAGGGAAAAGGAAAAGAAAGAAAAAGAGGAATGGAAGGGAAAGAGAGAGAAGAAAATATTTCCCTTTGATATGTTTAGGATACATGAAAGAAAGGATAGGAAAAAATTGTGAGAATTCTATCTTTCCTTTGTTTGGTTTACATAGTGAAAAGAAAGTAAAAATGCATGCTTTTATCTTTTTACCCTTATGATGGGAAATTCATATATTAGAACACATGCAATTTCTTAAAAGTGTTAAGGATATATATTAGTCATTTTATAGTATAAAGTGGGGGACCCAAAAAATTAGTGCTATCCCTTCTTCCCATTTTTGCAAATAGTGAACCCCATGGAAAATGTATCACTCCACCTCATCAACTTTTCTTTTCTCTAATACAACTAAATAGCAGAAATGACCAACTTTCCTTGCTTTTCCCTTCCCACCTTTACAAACACAGTATTAATGGGCTAGTGACATACAAACGCATGGCTGAAAGTGGACTTCATTTAATCCCTACTCATCATCTTCAACTTTTCAATCCAATTCAGACCTCAAACTTAGCACCTAGTCTCATTTCCAACCCAAATAAGGTTAGTAATATGAAATTTCAAAGCCAGAGAGAAGAGAAAGGAATAGGAATGAGAGGAAGAGGAGTGGAGAGAAAGGAATGGGAGGGAAATCATTTTGTTTGGTTGAAAGTGAAAAAGTGGAAGGATGAGAAAAATGAGTTTGTATAAATATACTCATATACTTTTATTAAAAAATGATGCCTAAAAAAAAAAAAAAAAAGACAAAAAAAAAAAAAAAAATACAATCACGCAAATTTATTAAAAAATAAAAATCATGTCTAAACCAAAAAAAGGGGGGGGGGGGGGAATGAGAATAAAAGAAACACTTAACAAGAGTACTAAAGCCCAAGAAAGCAAATTAAAACAAGAAAAGAAAAGAAAAGAAAAAGAATCAAAACAAAAATCAAACACTTATTAAAACTGTAATTTTTTAAAAATAAAATAAAGAAAAAGAAAACACAACAAGTACGGAAGCCCATGTGCAACTTGCACATGTGCATTTTTGTCGTTCACCCATTAAATTTTTCACCATGTGTTTCTCTCATTTTGTGTAGAAAACTTTTTGGTGGGCCCCATTGTTATTTTCCACACTCCTTTTTTCAAAACACACTTTATAAAAAGTTTCTTTCATTCTTCCCACGAAGAATAATCTATGCCACCGAGGAGTCCTTGATAATGCCACGTGTGAGGCTTGCGGATTGACTATTGAAACAAGTGGACACCTGTTCTGGGAGTGTATTAAGGCACGTGAAGTATGGATAGCAACAGGGATAGCTTTTGATACAAATGGTGTACATCACGGTGAATTTGTTGATTTTCTTTGGTACCTTCTATTCATGCAGTGCATGGAAATGAAGTTGATAGAACTTATCATCATCGTCGCCTGGTGCATGTGGTACAATCGCAACAAGACATGGCTTGGGTCCCCAAGACAAACCAGCTATACAAGGCTCGCTCCATACTTGAAGATTTCCAGCTTGCCCACCTTGCACGACCACGCTTCAAAGACCAAACGAATGCCTACTGGGTTCCTCCATCCCTCTCGTGGTACAAAATCAACACAGATGCTACAGTTTTCTCGAACCTTCAAACTGTTGGTATTGCTGTTATCATTCGTGATCATGAGGGAGTGGTGATTGCCGCGTTAAGTCAGCACCTACGTTTGCCTTTGGGTCCTTTGGAGGCAGAGGCTAAAGCAATGGATGTGGCAACCTCTTTTTCATGGGACATGGGCATTAAGGACTTGGTTTTTGAGATAGACTCAAATGTGGTGTTTGGCGCCCTCTGTGGCACCATTACTCCCTAGGTCTCTATCATCAGCGTCATTCAAGTCACGATTCACAGACTCCAAGACTTTAGACAATCTCAGATACAACATGTGAAAAGGAATGCAAACAAGGTAGCACATATTTTAGCACAACATGCTAAGGGAATTGATGCTTTTGTAACCTGGATAGAGGAATGTCCACCTTTTCTGGAATCCATTGTATTTCAGGATGCTATGTACTTATCCTCGCCTTAGTAATAAAAATTTTCTCAGTATTTCCTATACAAAAAAAATGAGAGGCTATTAGAGTCTCTGAATTAATTCCACTCACCAAGATCTCGGCACTAACGAAGATGGCCAACTGCAGAAAATTTGGAAAGCATTTATTACTATTATATATATATATATATATAACTTGAAGCCTTTGACTTTTGATTAACATTTCCACAATTTTTCACATTAACATTTTTTACTTATATTTTTTAATTTGATTTAATTCAATTTAATTCTTTTGATTTTATAGCACCAAATTGCAAAAAAAATTATTAAATTTCTTTAAAAAAAATTTAATTTAATTGTATGGTGTCATACAACCACTATACTTAAAGGAGACCAAAATTATCATCTAATCAGGATTTAAATTTTATATCAAATGGACTCTACCAACATATTCATCATTTAAAAAAGAAAAATTATATAACCAAATTTGATTAGGAATCCATAACCCTAACCAAATTTGATTAAGAATCCATAACCCTATATTATATTATAATAGTCCACAATAGCATCGCCAATCTTTCCAGATTTTTCCTTCCATTTGGGCATGTAGCATGAGCTCTGAAATAGTGGAAAAAAAAAAACCTTAAGGGAGATGAAACCTATACTCCGCTGGAGGAGAGGTATGACTGTTGAGAATATAAGAATGGAGACGGCAACTCTCTGGGTTCAAATCTGGGGGGCGCCGCTAGATATGTTTACACCACAGGTTGCTAAGGAAGTGGGAAGTAGACTTGGGGAGGTTGAGGAAGTTGAGCAAAGAAGAGGGCAGGACGAGTTGCAATATTTCATGAGGGTTAGAGTGGCATTGCCTATCTCGAAGCCCATTCGAAGGGGAAGCTTTATTGCGGGGTCTGATGGAGAAAAACAATGGGTAAAGTTCAAATATGAACGGTTGCCGCTGTTTTGCCATTTTTGCGGCATGCTTGGCCATGATGTAAAGAATTGTGCTGAGCACTTTGCGGCAACTAAGAAAGGAGGCATAGTGGACTACCAATATGGAGACTTTTTAAAAGCCATGGGAGGCCGAGCAAGAGATGGTCCGTTTGACAGGAAAACAGGGGGGGTTGAATATGGTCAAGAGGGTGGTAGTGACACGCTTGGCGCTGGTTCGGTTAAGGCTAAGGGAGGTCCGAGTAGCTGTGAGGCACTACTGCAACAGAGTAGAGCTGTGGCGGCGGCAGATGAGGTGCACAAAAACCCTAGCAACGATGAGGAAGGACAGTCCGGATTTGCAGGAATCATGCCACCTGTTCAGTCACGTAATCACTCCCATGCAGATTATGTGGTGGGTGAATCTGCTGACGTGCACAGTGCAGCAAATGGGCTGAAGGAGAATCCGATACAGATGAAGGATGGTTTACTTAGTGGGTTGGAAGGCAAGGCACGTGAGAGTAACGTGATGGGCTTAAGTAGTTTTGAAGCTATTTCTGGAAAACAATCAGTTGGGCTGAATAATGTAAAGCCCAAATCATCATGGACTAGATTTAATAGGATGGACTTTGGGCTTGGTAATCTTCAAAAGGTGTTGTTGCCGTCTAGTGGAAAAAGGCCACTACCAGCAAAATTTGATGGGAACTAGACTAGTAAGGGAGAGGAAGGAAATCTTAAGAGAGGGAAATTTGAGTATGAGGAAGCTCCTAACTTTGAGAGATCGGCGGGGGTGGATGACCACCCTTGCCGGAAGCAATGAGACTATTATCCTAGAACTGCCAAGGGCTTGAGAACCCTTGGACAGGTCGAAGCCTTCGCAAACTTGTGAGGGAACAAGCTCCCACTGTGTGTTTTCTTATGGAAACACATTTGGATAAAGAAGGATTTGATAATTTGTATGGAGATTTGCAGTTTCAGAATAAAATTATAGTTAAACAGCTAAATACAGGGGGTGGTTTGGCCTTATTATGGAAGAAGGAGGTCGTGATGGATTTGATTAATTATTCACCTAATCACATTCTGATGAAGGTCACTGAAGTGGATGGGTTTGTCTGGTTTTTTGCTGGATTTTATGGTTGGCCTGAGGCTCAGCATAAAGAAAAATCTTGGCAGCTGTTGGAACATCTGAGGAGTTTTGTAAATGGTGAATGGCTTTGTGTGGGAGATTTCAATGCAATTTTAAATAGTGCAGAGAAATTAAGTTTAAGGCCACCTAATGATGTAGAGATTGATTCTTTTAGAAATGCTTTAGACTCTTGTAAGTTGGAGGATTCGGGCTACAGAGGGTATACCTACATGTGGTCTAATAAGAGGCCTGGTGATGCTAATACCAAATTGAGACTTGATAGGGCTGTGGCAACTATGGACTGGCGGGCTAAATTTCAGGTAACTACAGTTTCTCACCTTCCCCCTCACGCTTCGGATCATTTGCCAATTTTGGTGCATGTGAAGTGTCTTCAAAGGTCTAAGCAAAAATTCCAAAAAGGGTTTAAATTTGAAGAAGCCTGGTTACTGTGGGAGGATTGTGGCGCTGTGGTTAAAGATGCCTCGGATATGGTGGGAGGGGGAGAGTCTGCTTTAGCTTCAATAAAGGAGAAGATTAAGTTTTGTGGTGAGGAATTGCAAGCTTGGGGGTCTTCAAAGTCTGAGCCGAATGAAGTAGCCATTAAAACTCTTCAAAACCGGCTGGAGGTTTTAAATAAAGCTGAAGTGGTGACTGAAGAATCTAAGGCCGAATATTTGAGTGTTAGCAAACAGTTGGATGACTTGCTATTGAAGCAGGAAGTTTATTAGGCACAACGGTCTCGGATTCCGTGGCTTAAACATGGGGATAAGAACACTAAATTCTTTCACTCAAAAGCCTCCCAGAGAAGAAGGAGGAATTATATTACGGGGATTCAAAGTGCACAAGGAAATTGGGTGGAGAAGATGGAGGAGATAGCTAATGTGGCTACTGGTTATTTTGACGATTTGTTTTGTGCAGGTAATTGTGATCAGATGGAGGAATGTCTCAATGCTGTTCCAAGGAAGGTAACACCGGAGATGTATGATACCCTGTCTAGTGAGTTTACTGCTGAAGAAGTTAAAAGGGCGTTGTTCCAAATAGGACCAACAAAGGCACCTGGACCTGATGGTATGAATGCTTTATTTTACCAAAGATTTTGGCATGTTGTGGGTGATACTGTAATTGATGCTGTGTTGGACTTCCTAAATAATGGTCATATGTTGCCTGATATTAACCATACTTACATTGTACTTATTCCTAAAGTGAAGAACCCGGAGAAAATGTCTGATTTTAGGCCCATAAGTCTGTGTAATGTGATTTACAAATTAATTTCTAAAGTATTAGCCAATAGACTGAAGCAGGTGTTACCTAATATCATTTCTCCCACTCAGAGTGATTTTGTCCCTGGGCGCCTTATTACTAATAATGTGTTGCTGGCATATGAAACACTACATACTATGCACTGCAGGAAGAAAGGGAAGAAAGGGTTTTTGGCTTTGAAACTTGATGTTAGTAAAGCATATGATAGGGTGGAGTGGCCTTTCCTTCAAGGGGTTATGCAGCGGTTGGGTTTTCTAGAAACATGGATAGAAAGGGTGATGAGTTGTGTCACAACGACTTCATTCTCTGTTCTTGTGAATGGGAGACCGTTTGGTAATGTTCTGCCTTCAAGGGGAATTCGTCAAGGCGATCCTCTCTCACCTTATTTATTTCTGTTATGCACTGAAGGGTTTACTTCGCTATTGGACAGGGCAGTGGTTGGAGGGAATTTGCATGGGGTGTCTCTTTGTAGAAATGCACCAAATATTACTAATCTTCTCTTTGCAGATGACTTCTTGATTTTTAGCAGGGCTTCATCAGTGGAGATTAATTCTATTACTGAGATCCTTCAAGTTTATGCTAAAGCCTCTGGACAATGCATAAATTTGGAAAAGTCTTCGGTGTATTTCAGTAATAATACCACTGTTTGACAGAAGCAGGAGGTTTTGGGGATTCTTGGAGTGAAGGAAGTGTCTCGGTTCGACTCATATTTAGGTTTGCCTACTTTAATTGGAAGGGCTAAATACCATACTTTTTCTTTCATTAAAGATAGGGTGTGGAAAAAATTACAGGGGTGGAAGGGAATGATACTTTCTAGAGCGGGGAAAGAAGTTCTCATTAAGGCGGTTGCTCAGTCTATTCCAATGTATACAATAAGTGTTTTTCAGCTCCCATCGAAATTATGCGAAGAGTTAGAGAGTTTAAGTGCTAGATTTTGGTGGGGCCAAGTTGGGAATGAAAGGAAAATTCATTGGGAAAGCTGGGATAAACTGACATTGTCAAAGAAGGATGGTGGAATGGGTTTTAAGGACCTTAGAGCTTTCAATTTAGCCATGGTGGCCAAGCAAGGGTGGAGGCTTCTAAAAGATACAAATTCTCTTCTTTATCAATGTTTCAAAGCAAGATATTTCCCTAGAACTTCAGTACTTAAAGCTACAGAGTTACCTAACTGTTCATTTGTGTGGAGGAGCTTAGTGGCGGCCTTACCTATTTTAAGATTGGGACATTGTTGGCGAGTTGGTGATGGATTATCTATTAATGTCTATCGGGATAGGTGGATTCCAGAGTACCCTACAAATAAGCCTTTTTTGTCTGTAAGGGATGATGAAGAGGAATTATGGGTGTCAAGTTTGATCAACCAAGACCTCCATGTATGGCGACGTGACTTTATTATGGCCCACTTTAATAGGGAAGAGGGGGAAGCTATATGTGATATACCTCTAAGTCGACGGCAAGTCTCCGACTCTGTTTATTGGAAGCACAATAAGGATGGCATATTCACAATGAAGTCGGCTTATAAGGTTGCAAGAGCTCTATTAAAGAAGGAGGATTGGGCTGAATCATCGTTAGGGAGGGGAGGCAGTAAGGTGTGGGCTACTATATGGAAGCTACGGATTCCCAACAAGATAAAGGTTTTTGGGTGGAGGGCGTGTCATGATATTCTCCCAACTAAAAGGAACCTGAAGAAGAAACGGATTCTGATGGATGAGGTGTGTCCGTTATGTGCTTTAGTCCAAGAATCAACTATTCATGCTTTATGGGAATGCACAGTGGCGCAGGATGTTTGGCATGGTAGTGTAAGGGCTTTGCAGAAGTGTGGGACAGGCCAACTTGACTTTGTTGCTCTGTTGGAGTACCTGCTGGATAGGCTGAGCAAAAAGGAGGTGGAGCTTTTGCTGGTGCAGGCATGGCTGATTTGGAATCAGCGGAACCGAGTAGTGCACGGAGGAAAATTGCTGGAACCAGGCTGGTTGAATAGGCGTGCAGCTGAGTTGCTTGAGGAGTACCAGCTGTCATAGGCCAGCTTACAAGCAGATGCGGTGGTAAGTGCGACTCAGCAGGTATTACAAAATGATGGAACACGTTGGATACCTCCACCACAGTCAGTGTACAAGCTTAATTACGATGCCGCGGTGTTTGTGGATTCTGATAGTTCTGGGTTTGGTGCTGTGATTAGAAACTCCACCGGTGAAGTTATGGTAGTGATGACAGTTAAGGGGCCGGCAGTCCAAGGAAGTGACGTGGTTGAACTACTTGCATGTCGCAAGGCGCTGGAATTCGCCATTGATGCTGGTTTCACGAGGATTATTGTGGAAGGTGACAGTACAAATGCTACGAGGTGTATTGTTTCAGGTACGGACTACCAGTCAGCTATCGGACATGTTGTTGGAGATATCAGGCATCTGCTTGGAGCATTGGAGTGGTCTTTGGTGAGTTGTACTAAGAGGAATGGTAATAGGGTGGCACACCAGCTTGCTAGATATGCCCAAAATGTTAATGTTGATTTATTTTGGATGGAAGAGGTTCCATCTATTGTTGTTGAGCTTGAAACGTTGATGCATTCTTATTTTAATTGAAAGCTTTTCCAGTTTCAAAAAAAAAAAAAAAAAAAAAAAAAACCTATACTCCGAGATGGAGCTCCATATCGGCAATATTTCTTGACGGTCCTACAGTGCATGCACCACACTCTCTGAAGCTTCGTTGTAGTGATCATAGGTGTCCGACATTAGGATTTTTCTCTTTTTAAAATTTCCTTTCACTAGTAAAGCATCTCAGCATGACCTCCAAAGAAATTTTTTAACTTTGTTTAGAGCATACAAGCTCCAAACTAGTTCCCAGATTCCACCATTAGGATTAGAATTTGCAGTGGCTGGATTAGTAGTATTCTCCTGTGCAAGAAACTTGTAACCCGACTGCACCGAGTAATGACCTGAGGAATTATAAGGCCATATTAGCTTGTCAACATAGGGGGTTCTGCACAATGGAATGCTTCTTATTAAATCAGCTTCATGGGGGGTTAAACAGCCCTTGTATGAGACTTAAATCCCACTGCCTAGAAACCGAATCAATGAGATCTGCCACCTTTGCTTCCTCAAAGCCATCAACCACTGGGGACAAAATTCTTGGATGCTCACAAGATGGTAACCATGAATCAAGCCAAACCCCAATTGACTCACCATTGCTCACTCTCCACCTAGCACATTTTAAAAGGACATGTTGACCTCTTGATATACTATGCCATGCATAAGGCCCAAAACTAGATTCAGAGGCTTCCATGATAGAACAATTGAGAGAAAATTTTGCTTTGAAGACCCGGTAAAATAGAGATTCATTATGGTGCAGTAGTCTCCATGCCTACTTTGCTAGCAAAGCATCATTGAAAATAGCCAAGTCGTTGAAGCCTATTCCGCCTTCCAATTTAGCTTACATAGAGTTTCCCATTTAACCCAATGAACTTTCCTTCTATTACCCTTTTGCTCCCACCAAAATTTTCTAATAAGGCTTTCAATCTCTGAACATAAGCCCATTGGGAGTTTGAAACAACTCATTGTGTATGTTGGGATAGCTTGGAGCACCACATTGATTAATATTTCCCTCCTTGCTTGAGATAATAGTTTTTCTTTCCACCCTTGAATTTTTTTTTTCCAAACCCTCTCCTTAATGTAATTGAAGCTTGCCTTTTTATTTCTCTTCACAAGTGATGGTAATCCCAAATATTTCTCATATTGCCTTATTTGTGGGACTTCCAAAGCTACCTTGATGTGATCTCTCAGCTCTGCAAAGGTTGATTTGCTAAAGAAGATAGTGGTTTTGCTTCTGTTTATTTGTTGCCCTGAACATTGGCCATATACATCCAATATATCCAGGATATTTTGGCATTACTGAATGGTTACCCTGCAAAACAAAAGACTGTCACCTGTAAAAGGGGCTGAGTCAGACAAGGACTATTTCTAGATAGAGAATAGCTCGTATATCACCTTGACTAGCTACATTGCTAATAAGACCATGCAAGCCTTCTATACAAAGGAGGAACAAGAAGGGGGATAGTGGGTCTCCCTCACAAATGCCTCTTGAGGGATGAATCATGCCTTTGGGTTCTCCATTAACAAGGATGGAGTATGAGACAGTTGAAACACAAAGCATAATAAGTTTGATCCATTGCTCAGTAAAGCCCATCTTTCTCATCACTGCTTCTAAATATGGCCACTCCACCCTCTCATAGGCTTTGCTTATGTCAAGTTTTATTTCCATAAAATCATCCTTCCCTGTATGTTTCTGCATGCTATGAAGAGATTCAAAAGCTACCAAAATATTATTAGAGATAAGCCTACTTTTAGTGAAATTGCTTTGGTGTTCTGTTATAATTTTTGGTAAAATTCTTTTCAATCTATTTGCCAAGACTTTGGAGAAAATCTTGTACAATATATTATAGAGACTGATGGGTCTAAATTCAGAGGCATATTCTAGGTTTTTTTTTTTTTTTCTTGGGGATGAGGGTTACAAAAGTGTGGTTAAGATGCATAGGTAGGGAAGCAATATTTAGGAAATTAAGTACAAATTGGCATATATCATCACTAGCTAAATTCCAGTAACGTTGATAAAATAAAGGGGCATACCATCAAGTCCTAGGGCTTTGAGAGGAGCCACCCGTTTAATAGCTTGGTGTACTTCCCATGCCTTGAACTCGGAGGATAGCTGAGCATTCATCTCATCATTGATTATCCTGTTGATGGAATTTGTGGCTACATCATTCTGCTATAGGTTGGCCGAGGAAAATAAATCCTAATGAAATTCAATTAGGCACTTTGCTATATCTTCAAGGTTTGAATTCTAGACTCCAGTTGCATCTCAAATCTTTAGGATTGAATTTTTCCTTTTCCTTTGAGTGGCTCGGCTATGAAATAATTTTGAATTCTTATCACCATTTGTTGCCCATAAGACCTTGGATCTTTGAAACCACATCTTGTTCTCCTCATCCATAACCTCAGAGATCTCCCTTTTCAACTCCCTGATTCGGTGATTCAAGCCAGACCTCTATGCTTCCTTCTTAGCTTCAACCAATAGTTTTCTTCTTTTCCTAACTCCCTTCTTACATTCCCAAAATGGTCCCTGTTCTGCCTTTGGAATTCCTTGCCACACCTTTCTATTTTTCTCACAACCTTGACCGATAGATCATCATTAGCACCGGATGACCATACTGCTTCAACTACATTAGAACAACCTAGATCTGAGAGCCACATTTCTTCAAATCGAAAGAGCTTTGTGGTTGTTGCAACTTCCAAGCCGTTGGGTACTATCCAAAGGAGGCAATGGTTTGATGAATCAAAAGATAGGTGGTGGATTCTCACTCCAGAGAACTTCATTAGCCAATCATTGGTTGCTAAACCACGATCCAGTCTTTCCCATATTAAGTGCCCATTTGCAAAGTGCTTCTGTCATGTATACAGTGAACCCACAAATCCAAGATCAAGAAATCCACACTCATCAATTACATCTTGAAATAACTTCATCTGGGCTTGCTTCTATTACGACCTCCTAACTTTTCAGAACTTTGAACAATTTCATTAAAGTCACCTGCACAAAGCCATGAAAGGTTGAATCTATTATTCAATTGACGAAGCATGTTCCAAGATTCAAATCTTTTGTGAGTAACTGGTTCACCATAGAATCCATTGAATCTCCAGGAGTCTTCCTTCCCCTTGTTTATAATGGCATCTATATGATTTTTGGAGAAAGTATCGATACTTAAATCCAAAGAATTTTGCCAATATAAAGCCAACCCTCCTCCTTTGTTATTTCTTTCCACAAAAAATAAATTTTCAAATTCTATGAATATCTTTTAACCTTGCTTCATCTGCCCATGTTTCAGCTATAAAGACGGCAGAGGGATATTTTGTTGTATGTAGGTTCACAATCCCACAGTAGTTTCAAATTATGAACTCATTGTGATTGGCGGGGCTGCTGCACAGCCTCCACCATTAAATTATTCTGATCTTCAACCTTTGAAAGTCGAAACTTCTTTGCAGGTTACCTTGGTTGGTTTGCGTCTTCTTGGCTTCTGTTTCTCTTAGTCAAAACAATTTGTTGCATTAGGGAATCCTCAGAGATGAGGTCACGTGCTGTTTTTTTTTTTCCACTTACATGGAGTTAGGGAATTCTTG
This sequence comes from Quercus variabilis, assembly GCA_030445155.1. NCBI lineage: Eukaryota > Viridiplantae > Streptophyta > Magnoliopsida > Fagales > Fagaceae > Quercus > Quercus variabilis. The sequence continues at coordinate 53,018,078 of CP129448.1, read as the reverse complement.
GAGAGATTAGCACGTGATGGTGAGTCTAGAGATGTAGGGGAATTTTGTTGTGAAAGCTCTTGATTTTCAGTAATTTTCCCTGAAAAATCTCCAATAGGATCCTTGATAGAGTGCAGCACTGATTTCTCGAATAGGGATTATGGTTGTTTTCAAATTTTTGGATGGCTACATTGATCTCATTAAGTTGAATTTCAAACATATCAGGCTAATTGGGGATACCAGATAAGTTTGAAGTAGAATCAATCACTTCCCAATTTGAATTATGTCCAGGCTATACGTCTCGCGGGAAAACTTCCACCAAATATGGTGAAGCCAAATTTGAAATCTCTGTCTTGTCAACGGTAGCCGCTTCACTGTGTGATTGATTGAAGAAGTTAGCAGCATTAGCTTGTTCATCTGAACTCTTTTGGATGTGGACTATGTGGGGAGTCGTCAAGGAAGACTTTCCTGACTGAGTATGACCAAGACCATCCCTTATCCCTGAAACCTTGGTGACAAAAGCTTTTCCAAGGTTGTGGGGAAGTGCACAGAGCCAAGCACCATACCCTTGATCATCCAAGCTAAGAGTACCCTTACTGGCCAGCCAAACATCACATTCCTTGTCAAAGTGGGAGACCTTGCCGCACCGGTAACAGAAATTTGTGAGTTTTCCATACTTGAAAGAAACCCAGATTTCATCTTTATCATTGAGAGCAACTCTACGTCCTCGACAGAGAGGTATTGTGACATTGACTTCCACCCTTACTCAAAGACAGTCACCCCCAACCATCTTGTTTAAATGCCCAATAGCTGATATATTGCATATCATTTCTCCTACTTCCATGGCTATTCCAGAGTTCAGCAGACTCACTAGTAAGCTGTGTATCTGTATCCAGAACTTCATGGTCGAGAACCTGAAGTTTTTTGTTGGGATGGAAAAATCATAGAGCTGGAAAAGTACCACATGCTTGTTAAAAGACCAAGGCTTAGTTGCTAGAACCCGTTCAGCGTTAGTTTCTAATTCAGAAACAAATAAGAGCACATGATCACTGGCCACCCTAATCTCAAAATCCTTTCGAGCCATCCAAAGTGGTTTGAAAGTTCTATCCACCACCTCCACATTAAGGGCTCTTCTCATCATAAACCTCGCTGCCAATACATGCTCGTTACTAGAAAAAAAATTGAGACTTTTAGTCTGACTTTTTCTCCCTCCTTGCTTGTCAAGAGAGTTTTTTCCAATCTCTGAGAACTTCATCCATGTTGAAAAAGAGAAGAGAATTATGGAGAGGAAGGGGACTTGAGAGTAAAGAGCATAAACAATAGAGTGGTAAAACAAATTTGTGTTTCCCCACCTCAGATAAAGAAAAACCAAAGAAAAACAAACCCTACAAATAACGTTATTATTTGAGGGAAAGGATTATCATTCCAAGGAAGATAATTGTAAGGTTGAATTTATTCAATCATGTGTTGACTTTATTCTGTGCTAAATTTACTTGTAATTCAGCAATTAGAAATCCTATATTTAGGTGGGAATAATGTAAGGGTTGTGTGTGAGAGAGGGTGAAGAATTGATTAAGTGTGTGCATTCAAGAGCATTCTCGCGACTGACTCACGAGTGGTGACTCACCAGAAGTGTCACACGTCTGAAGCATGCAGGAATTTGAAGGGTCATGATAGCTGGATCACTACAGGACAAAAAGTACAATCTGACATGCGATTGGAACTCGCGACTTATCCCAGTCGCAAGTCACTTGCCAAAGCCCCTTGTTTTGCAGGAAAATAACTTTTCACATTCCTTCTCATACCCTACTATAAATACCCTTATACCTATGAAATGTAGAGAACTTTTAGAGAGAATTTTGAGAGATAAACCGTAGAGAATAACAAGATTGATTCATCCACAATCTTAGACTTTTGATTCACCAAATTCCTCTACTCTCACCCTTTCCATTGACATACCCTTGAGAGGAGCTTTACCAAATCCTTACCTCACTATATTCATATTAGTGAGAAAGTTATTTGGTGCTTGGGAAGCAGTTCAGAGAGGTCCAATTCATTTGGTTGATGCAATGGGCTTATTGCGGGATCCAGTAAGCTAAAGAAGACAAGGTTAGGCTTAATTCTATTGGAGCAAGAAGCTTTGAGGGCTTACGTGTATCAGGTAGATTAGGCTTGGAGGGTCTATTGCTATTCATGTATCCCAACTGATTTTCTAGTGGATCATTAATTTGCTTAGAGGGTGACGGAAAGGTTTTTCGCTGAGTTCTTTGGTTTCCTCTTCGATAATATGTGCCAGTGTTATCTTGCGTTTGCTTTTCTCTATCCTTTACTCTTTGCATTTAATTACTATTGTATTGTGATTAAATTATGGCTTAGAGTAGTTTTTTTGTTTGGGTATAGCTTATATTTATCTTTTCGCGCATATGTTTTTTGAATATAAGCTTGTGTTGGTATTTTTGAAATTGGGGGCCTAAATATTCACTAGTGTTTTACACAGCAAGTGAACATTCAATTGGTATCAGAGTGGGTAAACTTTGTCGGACTTCTATATCCTAAGTGTGATCCTTGACCCTAGGATAGATAGGTCTCAATCCTTTAATGCACCTCCTTTCTTTGATGGGAGTAATTACGCCTTTTGGAAAGTGTGTATGCATGCATTTTTGTGCTCTATTGATGAGAGTGTTTGGGATGCTGTTGAGAATGGTTGGAGTAGGCCAGAGGCTACCAAATCTACTTGGGATAAGGCAGCCCTTGCAGAGACTAATGCTAATAGTAAAGCTTTAAATGTTATATTTTGTGGTGTCTCACCTAATGAATTCCACAGGATCTCTCATGTGACAATTGACAAGGAGGCGTGGGAAATCTTAGTGACCACATATGAAGGCACCAAGAAGGTAAAAGACACAAAGCTACAAATGCTTACCACTCGCTTTGAAGAATTAAAGATGAGTGAAGATGAGTCATTTGACTCCTTCTATGGAAAATTGAATGAAGTGGTGATTGGCAAGTTTAACTTGGATAAGAAGACGAAGGACTCTAAGGTTGTTAGGAAGATCCTACGATCATTGCCGAAGAGCTTCTATGCCAAGGTCACCGCCATCGAAGAGAGCAAAGACCTTGATGAGATAAAGATTCAAGAACTCACTGGTTCTCTTCAAACATATAAGCTATCTCTACCATTACAAAGGAAGAGAAAATCTCTTACTCTTAAGATGATCAATGAGAGAGTTAAAGCTTATGATTCATCAGATGAGGATGAGGTTGAAAAAGAGGTGGTGTACATTGCAAAGAACTTTCGCAAATTCTTAAAATTCAAGAAGGAGGGGAAGTCTTTTGAGAAAGGTAAATTCTCAAATTTCAAGAAAGACAAGAAAGACTTCAAGAAGAAAGACTCCAAAGACTTGCTACGAGTGCAAAGGGCATGGCCATGTGAAGAAAGAATGCCCCACTTATTAAAAGGCAAAGGGTAAAGTCTTTGCTAGAACCTTAAGTGACTTTGATAGCTCCATCTCTGATTTGGAAGAAAGTTGTGACAAAGATGGAAACTACTTCGCGTTTATGACCATTGCACCCGTGGACTCTTCAGAAGATTTGGGCACTCTAGTGGAAGAGCTCGATGAGCACACTGAAGTGGAGTCTATGGGGGTTGGATCAAAATTTGATGATGATGATGATGAATACATCTATGAAGGAGTAAAGGGATTGCAAGAATCCTACAATTCCCTTCTTAAGAAGATCGGAGAGTATGCTAGAATGGTTAAGGCAACCATTAGAAAAATGAAGAAAGCAGAATAGGATTACAAGAGCATACTTGTGAGGTATAAAGAAACAAAATGTGAAGTTGAAATGATGAATGAAGAGCTAACGAATGCCTATTCTAGGATCAAGTTTCTTGAGCTTGAGGTTATTCAAGCTAATGCTAAAGTGGAGCGTGTTGCTTCAAAGAAGCTTGATGAGGTGTTTGCCTATTAGAAGCCCTCTTCCAATAGAAGTGGCTTGGGATATAGTGGAGGACATACTAGGCCAAATTGCCATAAGCTTCAAGCATTGAAGAATACGGGTTCTCAACGGCCAAAAGGACAAGGAAAGGGCAAGGGGAGCCACAAGCAATTAAAAGGGCGAGAAGTAGATCTCGGTATTGGTGATGTGATGAAGATGATAGACACCATCACTTCTTTTTTGGCCAACTTCATCCTAAGGTTTAAGAATCATCACTCAAGTACCCAATCCTCTAAGGATATCATCCTAAACGCACATGTTGTGTGGGTGAAGAAAGGTACTCATGCATATGCATTATAACATGTCCATGCATTTATTCTTTCAATATGTAGTGAAGTTTTTGGCAATTTGCTTATTTATTTATGGGGAAAAGCACATTTTAGTCCCTACATTTTTAGGCGATTTCCATTTTAGTCCCTAAATTTTATTTTTACCGCTTTTAGTCCATATCCTGGAAAACGCTTCCGTTTTGGTCCCTGCCGTTACATCAGAGACTGAAAATGCACACGTGGCAAACGGCAGAATTAAAAAATATTTAAAATATTTTATTTTATTTTAAAATAAAATAAAATTTTAGTTATCAATAACTTTAAAATAAAAATTTTAAAAATTTTAATTAAAATATTTGTTCTTCATGTTCATGTTCTTCCCCAGAAACATGATTGCCCAAAAATTCAAGATTTTCTTCTCTTTTATTTCATTTTCTTAGCATCCAAAAAAACAAAAACATATTCAAAACCATCATCAAACCTAGATACTCTAACACAATCAACTAACAACGATCCAAAAAAAAAAAAAGAAAAGAAAAAAAAGAAGAACAACTGACAACGCCATCAGCCAAATGCATATCAATATTGCTCAACGAAAAAAAAAAATTTAGCTTCCAAAATCCACACCATAAACCCCCAAATCACTTCACACTAAACCATGAACACAAAAAATTCCAGAAACCCAATTCATTTGAATGACACAAGCCTCCTTCTATATCACCCACCCACCAAACTGAAAAACCGACTCTCTCTCCTCTCTTCCCAACTGAAAAAATTGAAATGATTTCATATCTCTACACCAAACAGGAAATAGAAGAATCATCTATCAAAATGAAACACTAAAACCATCTCAATCTCGTTTCCTTCAAAAACCCCCACCCAATTCCTCTCATTTTCACTTAGATCCAAACCCAAACCCTACACGGATCTGAATCGATCAAAAACCCCTACACGGATCCAAACCCAAACCTGCTAACGGATCCGATGCTGACGCCGACTCCATCGCCTCTCTTGACGACGATCCTCTCATCGCCTCGAGCGGCTAGCTCATCGTAGGAGTGGAAAGCCGATACCACGTTGTGTACCGTCTCGTGAACTCGATCTATGTGCTCGGAATCACTACCGCCGATCAGGACAACGATAAGTCCTCCGTCAACGTCTTCACCGATGTCTGTCTCAACGTCTTCACCGATGTCCTCGTTTCGCTAACTCTGGGTTGATAGTAATAAGTGGGACTACTTAAGTGTTTTGGGTTTTGTTAGAGTATTTGGGTTTGATGATTTGGGTTTGATGATGGTCTTAGAGTATTTGGGTTTGATGATGGTTTTTAATATGCTTTTGCTTATTTGGATGCTAAGAAAATGAAATGAAAGAGAAGAAAATCTTGAATTTCTGGGTAATCATGTTTCTGAGGAAGAACATGAACATGAAGAACAAATATTTTTAACTAAAATTTTTAATATTTTTATTTTAAAGTTATTGATAACTAAAATTTTATTTTATTTTAAAATAAAATAAAATATTTTAAATATTTTTTAATTCTGCCGTTTGCCACGTGTGCATTTTCCGTCTCTGATGTAACGGTAGGGACCAAAACGGAAGCGTTTTTCAGGATAGGGACTAAAAGCGGTAAAAATAAAATTTAGGGACTAAAATGGAAATCGCCTAAAAATGTAGGGACTAAAATGTGATTTTCGCCTTTATTTATTTATTATTCTGGCATGTTTTTATTGTTTTTTTTTTGTTTAAAAGCTTTGAATTTCTGTTTGTTTTTTTTATCAATCTTTACTTGCTTTGTGTCAAAAATACAAAAACACATAAAAAGTAGAAAATCCAAAAAGTTTGATCAGCATTATTATGTATTGTCACACGCATGTTTAGCCTTGTACCTCCGTACTAATGGATTTGTGCACTTATGAGCTTAGCTTGTTCTTTTTGCACTTGTATCATTGTGGGAAAAATCTTGACATTGATGTGATTGTTGTAAGTAAATCTTCAAACTTGTCATGAATGATTAGTCAATAGTTTTGTTGATCTTGAGACATGCATAGACTTGTGCCTGCATATCTTCTTACTCTTTTATATATTATTGCTTAAAGAGCTCAATCAATGTTAAATCTTGAAAAGAGATAATGAGCTACAAAAGCCATCGCACATACTAGTATTTGACTAGGAAAAAGGGAAAGCAACTTATATTAAAATTGTATGATGCCCAAAAGCCAAAGGCTTACTCTCAAAATTAAAATATCAAAAATTTCAGGGATCAATCTCAAAAAGAGATGTAATATTCTAAAAAGATTAAATGTTATGAAATGTAAGAAGCCAAATGAAAAGCTTCAAAGTTATGTAATCAAGTCTTTGTGGGAGGTCATATATGCTTATTTCTATAATTGAGATTGGTCACTCTACTTAGTGCTAATTATGTATGCCTTGGTTGAATTGATCATTGAAGCTTCATGTTAGACTAAGGACTATTTCACATTTGATACCTACCCACATCACACATGTCTATGTTCAATGAATGCCTTATTCATTTGTGCGTTTTTACTTAATTAAATGTGTTGTACATACTCAATCATATGTTGATCAAACATAAAAATATTTTTGAGTATTTTAGTTGTTTTCGGAAAGTATTTTGTTTCAAAATTTTTCACAAAAATCCAAAAATTTTCAACTCTGCCTTTTGGTGACTCACTTTTTCCAGTCATATGAGTCACGAGGCACCAGTCGCGTGCTTACACAGAAGGTTTCACGATTCCCTGGCTAGTGAGACTTCCAATTGCGAAAAATACTTAGAAAACTTTTCAAAAATTATCGGTTTTTGTCATTTTTACGAATCATTTTCGCAACTACTTCGCAAGTAGAAGTCCAGTCGTGAGGTTACTCAGAGAGGTTCGTGACCTACTAACGAGTGGAAGTCCCAGTCGCAAAAAAGACTTAGAGAAAATTTTCAAAATCTTGCACAAGGGATTTCGGAGACTCATTTTGGAGACTTGCTTGCGAGTCATGTGAGTTAAGAAAAATGCGTGTTTTGCACAAACAAGGTTAAATCTCAGACAATTTTCAAAATTTTTTAAGTTTCCCTCGCATCACATGTAAACCTCTTTGTCTTCTTTGCCTCTCCCTCTCCTAAATATGCCATTTTCACACATAAAACCTCCATTTTCTTCTTCAATCCTCTCTTAATCTTCAAGAAAATGTATGAGTTTTCACTTATTTTCACTTTATTTCAAGTTTAAAGCCTTCTTTTTCATGGATTTGTTGTTTATATTGAGATATGGATATATGGTTGATGAATTTGGGGTTTTGATGTTTTTATTGAGATTGATATATGGGTTTTGTTGAGTTTTGTAGTATAATGGTAGTTTTACATGTTTATACTACATGCTCATGCATTTTGCTATGATTTGTGTTGTGTTATGCATATCATATTGATGATAAAATGTCTTATAGATGTTTTTGTGTGTATTTTTGGACTCCATTAAAAAATTGTGGGGATAATCATGTTTCTTTGTTTTTGAAACATTAAATGATTATGTGTTTTCACACATTGCCCCATGCATGTTCTCATGCCCTAGTTGTACACTTTGTATGATGCACACACACAATCCTTTGACATGCTGAGTGAATAATGCCAATGATTCTATCATGTTGTGATGTTTAGCATCTTCACATGTTAATTTTCTTTTATATTACTCTTTAAATTCCAATTTTTAGGGTTTTAATTCGAAGTTTTTGTTTTGGTACTAACTTGTTACTAATCAAGTTTGTTACCGAGTATTGTGCTCTATTTTGTGGAATTTGCTTCTTTGTTTTGCAGATGGCTCCACGAAAAACCATTTCTCAATGTGGTGACAAGAGGAAATGCATGGACAAGAACTGGTTTCACTTGACTCAACATTTTGAGCGATATAACCATCACTTTGAGAAGGCTCCGATCATTCAGGAGATATATGTGAATCTTGCTAACCTTAAGGAATCTTTCATCCCTAGCTATTTTGAAGAACGAGGCTGGGAAAAGCACCTTGGTGATCTCCTCGGGGTGTGTGAACCACTGATCAGAGAATTTTATGCAAATGCCACACTCAGAGAAGATTAAATAGAATGTTGGGTTAGAGGACATGAATTCACTCTTGATGTGGGGGACATTGATGGTATCCTTGGACATGGAGAAGTAGATCATGAAGATTTCATTCCTTACAAGGACAGAATGATCTCTATAGAAACAGTATAGTTTCGTATTGGTGGCGCTAGGGAAGGAAAATCTCTCAACACAACAACCTTTCCTCCAGATTTGTGATGCCTTGTGTACATCATGTTGTTCAACCTGTATCCGGTAAGGAAGTTGACCACCATCAACAATGCTAGAGCCATCTTCCTCATGTAGCTTTCAGAGAACCTGCATTGACATTAGTGCTTATGTTTACTCTATCATTGCCGAAGCTACAAGGACAACCTCAAGGGCAAAGCTTGTTCTTCCAAATTTGATTATAAGGATCCTTCATGAAAAGGGTGTGGAGACTCCACAGGACATAAGCCTAATGAGTGTGCCTCAATCCATCAACTCTCAAACAATCCTAAGGAGTAGAGTTTGTCTTCTAAGTAATGAACAAGCTGATGAACCTGAACAAGCACCTCCTGCGGATACAGAAATTGAAGCAAAAGGACAACAACCTCCTCCAAGAAGAGGTGGTGGTCGAGGTAGAAGCAAAGCTTCATTGTCTTCATCAATGCCTCCAGACGCTTTTAGATCATTCTTGAAAGGATTGATGGTCTAAGAGATGTCCAAACCAAGCGCTCCACCATCGTTATAGCCATCTAGGACCAAATAAACTTATTTTCAGCCAAGTTTGACAGCTTCACTAATCAGTTGTAGCCTTTTGGCCATTACAGTAAAAAATGGGGAGTAGTATGGAGTAGCTCTTGAAGGAAGCCTATCTTAAGGGGGAGAACTTTTTATAAGTTTTTATAGCCTTTATAGTTTTTATGGTTTTTCATAGCACTTATTCTAGTACTCTATAGTTTTAGTACTTTGGTTTTTAAGTACTCTATGGATTTAGTACTTTGGTTTTAAAATACTTGGATATTGTGTGCTGTAAGGTGGAAATTTATCAACCATCTTGTTCGCTTTATTTCGTGTCAATTTGCTTGTAATTTAGCACTTAGTAACCCTGTATTTAGGTGGGATTTATGTAAGGGTAGTATGTGAAAAAAAGCTCAAGTTTGTGCAAAGAAGCAGAGTTTCGCAACTAGGACTCACGACTGGCAAGCCGCCAACTGCAGGCACGTGAGAAGCACACAGGGGAGCTAAAGAGTCATGCCAGCCATTGCACTACAGGACAAAAGTCCTAGGCTGGCCAGGCCGTTACCTCACGACTTGAACTCGCGACTTGGACAAGCTGCGAGGTCAAGTCGCCAACTTACCCTGTTTGGCAAAAACTGACTCTTTATATTCCAAACACACACCACTATATATAGACCCTTATACCCATAAAATCAAGAGAGCTTTCAGAGAGAATTTTGTGAGAGAAACCCTAAAGAAAAACAAGATTGCCTCATCCCTAATCTTCACTAAAAGACTCTACAAATTTCTCTACTCTCTTCCTCTCCAATGATACATCCTTGAGAGGCTATTGACCAAATCCTTTTCTCATCACACCCACGTTTGTGAGAAGGTACTTTTGGTGCCAAGGGAAGCAGTTTGGAAGTGACCAATGACTATTGGTTAATGCTATGGTTTAGTAGCGGAATTCAGTAAGCTAAAGAAGAAATGGGTTCCGTGTAACCTCGTTAGAGCAAGAAGCTTGGAGGGCTTAGGTACACTGGGTAGATTAGGCTTGGAGGCTCTTCTACTGTTCATGTATCCCAACTTCATTCTTTAGTGGATTATTTACGGCTTGGAGGGCGGCGGAGAGGTTTTACGCTGAGGGCTTCGGTTTCCTCTTCGATAACACATCGCGTGTTGTCCTTGTTGCATCTCTCTTCCTTTATTTTTGCCTTTTATTTTCTGTTGTGGATGTGATTATAATTAACTTAGATTGTTTATCAATTCTATATTTAGCTTATGTTCATGTTCCACACATTAATTGTTTGATAATAAGCTTGAATTGATATTTTGTATTTTGGGGTCTAAACGTTCAAAGGTGTTTTACACGCATTTTGAACTTTCAATTGGTATCAGAGCGGGTGCACTCTTTGTGGTTTGATTACCTGAGTGCAATCCTAGATCCCTTGGCTATGGATATAGCTATGAAAAGGGTCATGTTGAATTGTGGTTTAGATGTTTGTGATAATGATTCTATGAATATGTTTGAAGGGTATTCTAAAAATGAACTCTTAGAGTTAATTAAATCCAGGAAACATGCTAGGATGTTCATTCACATGCTGAAATACTTTGAAAACAAGAACCACATCTTACACAATAGTTTATGTGAATCTAACTCTTTGATTGAGAAATACAAAAGAAGAAATAGAACTTTGTGTGAAAAGGTTGATAATCTGAAAAAGAAAATTCAATCCGGCAGAAGCATGGAAAATAAAGATGACTTTATGTTTGATGGTCAAGAATGCTTGTCTCATGCTTGTATGTTTGTACACACCTCATTGAAGGTTTTTAACTTATGCTTATGGTATCTTGACAATGGATGTTCTCGCCATATGACAGGAGATAAATCACTATTTAAGATTCTTAAAGAGAAAGCTTGTGATTATGTGACTTTTGGTGATGGGAGCCATACTCAAGTTCTCGGCAAAGGGACGGTTGAAATACTGGGATTACCTTTACTGAAAGATGTGCTATACATCAAACGATTGAAGGCAAATCTCTTAAGCATCACTTAAATATGTGATGAGGACTTTCTTGTTCAATTCTCAAAGAAGAGGTGCATAATTATAGATGAAAAAGGGATTCAAGTCTTGGAGGGAAATAGGACTACTGATAATTACTATGGAGTAGTTCCTACGGCACCTATTTTGTGTAGAAGTGCTCGTGTTGATTTGCTGAAATTTTGGCATCACAGGTTTGGACAAGCAAACTTCAAACAAGTATCTAAAGTCTCTAAACTTGAGGCAGTTGAGGGACTTCTAAAGTTTGGAAAGGTGGAGAAGACTGTATGTGGAGCATGCCAAATGGGAAAATAAACAAAGGCAAGCCATCACAAGGAGAATGTGATTGCTACCTCACAGTGTTTAGAGCTCCTTCACATTGATCTAATGGGGCCTACAAGAACTGAAAGCCTAGGAGGAAAGAGATACATTATGGTGGTTGTTGATGATTTCTCAAGGTACTCTTGGGTGGAATTCCTTAGAGAGAAGTCCGAAGCATGTGATAAAGTGCAAAGGCTATGCAAGAGACTACAGAATGAAAAAGGAGTTCCCATAGTCAAAATCAGAAGTGATCATGGGAAGGAATTTGAGAATGCTAAATTTGAAGCTTTTTGTGAAGAGCACGGTATCAAGAAGGAATTTTCAGCTCCAGAGACTCCACAACAAAATGGGGTGGTTGAAATAAAGGACTGGGTGATCTAAGAGATGGGAAGAGTCATGCTACTTAACAAAAACATACCACAAAGATTCTGGGCTGAAGCTGTGAACACATCTTGTCACATTTGTAATAGAATCTATTTTAGAGCAGGGACAAAGAAGATGTCATATGAAATATGGAGAGAAAAGAAACCCAAGTTGAAGTATTTCAGAATACTTGGAAGCACATGTTACATTCTAAATGACAGGGAAAATCTAGGAAAATTTGATGCTAAGAGTGATGAAGGAATATTCCTGGGTTATTCCGCAAATAGCCAAGCTTATAGAGTATACAACAAGCGTACTAAGACGGTGATGGACTCAATCAACGTGGTCATAGACGACACCATATTAGAAAAGAAAATTGAGGATGATGGAAAGGGACTCAAACTCAAAAAGAATGAGGATGATGATGATATGTCTCTAAGTGATGATGCTGAGAAAGAAACACCCGTAAAGGAGTCCACACCTCCTATATCAAGAAGAGAGACTAGATCAACACAAGAAATCTTAAGTCCACTCACACCTCCAGAAGTTCAAACCTCAATTTCTCGTGATTAGGAACTCTCAACTTCCAAGAAACCTTCATCAAGAATGACTCTCAATCACCTATCTAGTAATATTATTGGGGATGTAAATAAGGGACTTCGTTTGAGAAAAGGACCAAAGTATAGTGCTAACCATATGACATACCACTATTATCTTGCTCAACTTGAATCCAAAAAGGTAGAAAAAGCATTGTAAGATGAGAATTGGGTAGAGTCTATGCACTAGGAGCTACATCAATTTGTTAGAAATGATGTATGGGAATTGGTTCCAAGGCCTGAGGACAAACATATGATCGGCACCAAGTGGATATTTAAGAATAAAACAGATGAAGATGGTGAAGTTGTTTGAAATAAGTCTAGATTGGTAGTTCAAAGGTATGGTGAAGTTGTTTGAAATAAGTCTAGATTGGTAGTTCAAAGGTATACTCAAGTAGAAGGGATAGATTTTGATGAATCGTTTGCACCGGTAGCAAGACTAGAGTCCATTCGAATTCTCTTATCCATAGCATGCATCATGGATTTCAAGTTATACCAAATGGATGTGAAGAATGCCTTCTTGAATGGTTTTCTAAATGAAGAAGTCTTTGTTGAGCAACCAAAAGGGTTTGAAGACCCTCACTTTCCGAGTCATGTGTTAAGATTGAAGAAAGCTTTGTATGGTTTGAAGCAAGCACTAAGAGCATGGTATGATCGTCTCACCACTTACCTATTAGATCATGGGTTCAAAAGAGGTCAAGTAGATCGAACATTGTTTGTTAAAAGGGATGAGAAATCCCTACTTGTCGCTTAAGTGTACATGGATGATATTGTTTTTGGATCCACAATTGATCAACTAGCTCATGAGTTTTCAGAAGAAATGAAAAGGGAATTTGAAATAAGCATGGTAGGAGAGTTGAACTACTTCTTAGGGCTTCAAGTGAAACAACGGAAAAGTAGAATATTTATTTCTCAAGAGAAGTATGCCAAAAATCTTGTCAAAAGATTTGGCATGGACTCTAAGAAACATACTTCTACTCCCATGAGTTCCTCTGCAAAACTAAGCATAGATGCAACCGGTGTTGACGTCGATCCAACACTTTATTGAAGTATGATTGGCAGTCTTCTCTATCTCACAGCAAGTAGGCCGGATATTGCATTCAGTGTCGGGATATGTGCACGGTTCCAAGTTGCTTCTAAAGAATCCCACTTGATAGCAGTAAAGCGAATCATTTGTTTTGTCAATGGCACATTTGACTATGGGATCTGGTATACAAAAGATTTGAATGAGTGTTTGGCAGGATATTCAGATGCTGACTGGGCAGGGTACATTGATGATAGGAAAAGCACTTCTGGTGGGTGTTTCTATCTTGGAAATAACTTGGTGTCTTGGATGAGCAAAAAGCAAAACTCATTATCACTTTTAATGGCTGAAGCTGAATACATTGCAGTAGGGAGTTGTTGTGCACAATTGTTATGGATGAGAAAGCTATTGCATGACTATGGAATTTCTCAAGACACTATGTGTGTGTTCTGTGATAACATAAGTGCCATAAACTTGTCAAAGAATCCAGTTCAGCACTCCAAATCGAAGCATATCGAGATCCGATAACACTTCATTCGAGACTTGGTAGAGGATAAGACAGTATGTCCAAAGTTCATCAATACTGATAATCAAAAGGCAGACATATTCACCAAATCTCTTGATGGCTCGAGATTTGAATCATTGCGTAAGACAATTGGTGTCGTTATCATTCCTTGAACTCAATCCTCCATGAAATCTCATTGTGTTCTTGTTTACATTGTGTTTCTTACTTTTGTCATCATTGTTTTTATGTCATTTTTCATTGTTGTTTTTTTATCAATATTTTATTGCTTTTGTGTCAAAAATCCAAAAACACATAAATAGTAGAAAATCCAAAAAGTTTGATCAACTTTGTTGTGTTTTGTCTCAAAGCATGTTTTGCCTTGTACCTTCGTACTCATGGCTTTGTGCATTTAACGAGCTTAGTTTGTCTTTCATGCACTCATATCATTATGGAAGAAATTCTGAAATCTATGTGACTGTTGTAAATAGATCTTCAACTTTGTCATGAATGATTAGTGAATAATTTTGTTGATCTTGAGACATGCATAGACTTGTGCCTATATATCTTCCCACTTTTATTTTATTGTTTTGCTTAAAGAGCTTACCAAATGTAAATCTCCAAATGAAAAGAGATATGGAGCTACAAAAACCTGTCGCACATACTAGTATTTTACTAGGAAAAAGGGAAAGCGACCAAAATAAAATGTTTGATGCCTAAAATGCCAAAGGCTAACTCATCAATTTGAAATATTGAAAATTTCAAGCATTTATCTCACAATGAGATATGTTTATCGAATGATATGTTGAAAATGGAGCCAAATGAAAAGGTTCAAAGAAATGTACTCAAGTTTTTGTGGGAGGTGATATATGCATACTTCTATAATTGAGATGGGTCACATTATCTTGTACTAGTTGTGTATGCCTTGATTGAATTGATCATTGAAGCTTCACATTGGATTAAGGACTATCTCATTTTTTATACCCACACATATCACACAAGTCTGTGTTCAATGAATGTCATATTTATTTGTGTGATTGTACTTGTTTAAATGTGTTTTTTCACATACTCAATCTTTGTTGATCAAATACAAAAATATTTTTGAGTGTTTTAGTCTGTTTTTTGAATGTATTTTGTTTTTACAAAAATGTCAAAAATTTCAAAAATAGTGTTGCCCTGTTTTGGTGATTCAGTCGCAGGTAGGTCCAGTCGCATGCTCCAGTCTCAGGCTCACTTTAAGACTTTTTGCAGCTCGCTGGTGAGTCAAGGTCTTAGTCGCGAAAAGTGCTTAGAAAATTTTTCGAAAATTGAGTTTTTATGTTTTTCGCAGCTTAGTGTGGCGACTTGTTTGTGGGTGGAAGGTCAAGTCGAGAGAGATACTCAGAGATTTTCGCAACTCATCTCGCGACTATTTCGCAGGTAGACCTTCCAGTCACGAAAAATACTTAGAGAAATTTTTCAAGTTTCTTACCTTCACAGTGTTTCGCGGCTTACCATAGCAACTGACTGGCGACTTAACTAAGTCGCGAAAAACGCATGTTTTGCGTTTTAAAGAGAGTTTTAAAATTGTTTTTCAGTTTTTCCCTCGAATATCAGTGACTGTTCATTGTCTTCTTCATTTCTCTCTCTCAAACACTCCGAGTCTCACTGAAAAAGACTCCATTTCTGCATCATCTCATCTCAAATCTTCAACAAAAAGGTATGGGTTTTCTTTCTTTCACTTCATACTTACTGATTTGAGCATTATTCTCTTAGGTTGTGTCGTTGCTATTGTGGTTTATGATTTATCATGTTCGAACAAGAGTTTTTGATTTTCTGGTTTTATTGTATGTTTGTAATGGTTTATACATTGATCTTCTCTATCTTGTGTACCTATTGTGATTTTGGTTGTATACACACACTCATTGTCATAGTTGAACCTAAATCTTATGTATTTAGGGTTTTTTGCATAATCCATGGTGTGAATCTGACACATTGCTAATACTGTTTTGGTGTCTTATTTCATTTCTCTTGTTTATGATAACCAATGTTGCAAAGTCAACATGTCTCCTTTCAAGAGATCAGCTGTGAAGGGAGGTAGCAGCAAAGGGAAGGAACCTGTCATTAAAATTGAGGGTTTCTCTCCTAGACCAAAAAGGACTCGTTCCCCATTAGGTGTGTTTGATCCTAACAAGTTCCGATCGTATGCTGCTTTCAGACTCATGAAAACTATTTCAGAAATGCTACACCATTGATTGAAAGGGCTGTTGATTAGCAATCTTTTTTTGACACTGACATCCCTCAATGGTTTGCTCACAAGGATTGGAATTATCTTCTCTTTGATCTTGATGATGCATATGAAAATTTGGTAAAAGAATTTTATGCCAATGCAATTGTTGAAGGAGACGAACTTAAGTGTTGGGTTAGAGGAAAAAGTTTCTCGGTCTCTCCCACATACCTGGCAGAGATTCTTTACATCAACCGGCCAATACTTGGAAACTCACCGGTATATGATGATTTATATCCGTATGAGGACTTACTTTCGGAAGTTCTTGGAAAAGATTTGGAATTTTCCTTAAATGGCAACTCAGTCAGTGTTTCATCTCTTCCTCTAAAGTTGAGGGTGCTTACGATTGTCATGTTTCACAACCTGTACCCCCTATCCAGCACAGGATATATGAACCTTGGGCATGCATTGTTCCTTCATCATCTGATCTCTGGTGTAGAGATAGACATTTGTGCTCATATCTTTCATGTTCTTCACAAAACAGTTTTACAAACTGAGTCAAGGATATGCATACCTTTCTGCTGTCTCATTTCAAGGATTTTGAAGCTTAAAGGAATCCATCCTTTAGAAAATGAATTTCCCTGCACAAAACCAAGTCCAATCAACATACGCATATTCAACGCCAGCATTGGTCATAGTAAGAA
The DNA here is from genome assembly GCA_030445155.1 of Quercus variabilis. Classification (NCBI taxonomy): domain Eukaryota; kingdom Viridiplantae; phylum Streptophyta; class Magnoliopsida; order Fagales; family Fagaceae; genus Quercus; species Quercus variabilis. Next base: position 53,001,290 of record CP129448.1, on the reverse strand, counting down.
GGGAACCAAGACAGAATCTTCAGTGTTCCACAGTGGTTCGTGCTCTAATTCAATCCCCGTCGATGAGAAGCTAGACTCTATTGTAGCATCTGTCCATGAGTTGAGTTCAAAGATGTCTGGACTTTCATCCATCTTGCACTACGTCAACATTCGATGGGATATGAAGTTCACCTCTATCCAAGCTCAATTGGATCAAATCCAAAGAAAGCTAAAAGATGATGAGAACTAGCTATTCCTTGACAAAAAGGGGGAGATGATGTTGGCAAGGGGAGTTCATCGAAAGGGGGAGATTTCACCAAATTAGCTTCTGTTTATTGCTTTTGTCTAACTTTAGCATATTTTTGTTTTCATGTTATATTATTCAGTACTTTATTTTTACTTTATGTGTTGGTTTGTACCTGCTACCTTTGTAGGTTTTAAGGTTTATATTTATGGTTTATGCCCATGTTGCTTTTGTGAGCTTTTAGGGTTTATTTATGCAAACTTGTGGGCCTTTGTGGTTTATACCATACTTTATGCAGCCTTTGTGCCTTGGTAAATCAGTACTTCCAACTAAATGTTATGCATTTCCTTCTAAGTACTGTCACTCTTATGCCCTTGTAGGACTTTATTCCTAGATGCATATACTTCATGTAATATGCATTGGTTGAGTATTGGTCATTGAAGTGATTTACCTTGTGTTTGTCAACTTGAATGTCCAGATGTTCATTCCAAGTATGAATGAGCATTGTGATCACTTGTTTATTGTGATTACTTGTTTTGGTCTTGCCATGGTTTACTACTTTATTCCATTGTGCTTGATCGCATTGTGCTTGCTCCATATGCATTACAAGTTTTCTGCATACAATGAACTTATTGTGTTGTTGTGTTTCAGGAGTTCTTGTTCTTATGGTTCAAAAGCTACATAGATTCTAGAGTTAGGTATGAGTGAGTTTTTCAACTGTTCCCAACTCACGCGTTAAGTCTAGAGTTTGTTTTAGGGTTTTGTCACGAAATAGCCAAAGGGAGAGATTGTAAGGTTGAAATTTATCAACCATCTTGTTGGCTTTATTCCGTGCTAATTTGCTTGTAATTTAGCACTTAGTAATCCTATATTTAGGTGGGATTCATATAAGGGTAGTGTGTGAAGAGAGTGTGAAGAAAAGCTCAAGTTTGTGCAAAGAAGCAGAATTTCACGGCTAGGACTCGTGGCTGACTCGCGACTGGCAAGCCGCCAACTGCAGGTATGTAAGAAGCACACAGGGGAGCTGATGGGTCGCGCTAGCTGTCGCACTACAGGACAAAAGTCTCAAGCTGGCCAGGCCGTTGCCTCGCGACTTGAACTCGTGACTTAGACAAGCTGCGAGGTCAAGCCGCCAACTTACCCTGTTTGGCAAAAACTGACTCTTCGTATTCCAAACACCCACCACTATATATAGACCCTTATACCCATGAAATCAAGAGAGCTTTGAGAGAGAATTTTGTGAGAGGAACCCTAGAGAAAAACAAGATTGCCTCATCCCCAATCTTCACTAAAAGACTCTACAAATTCTTCTACTATCTTCCTCCCTATTGATACATCCTTGAGAGGCTATTGATCAAATCTTTTTCTCATCACACCCACGTCTGTGAGAAGATACATTTGGTGCTAAGGGAAGTAGTTTGGAAGGGACCAATGACTATTGGTTGATGCTATGATTTAATAGCGGAATCTGATAAGCTAAAGAAGAAATAGGTTCGGCGCAACCTCGCTGGAGCAAGAAGCTTAGAGGGCTTAGGTATGCTGGGTAGATTAGGCTTAGAGGGTCTTCTGCTATTCATGTATCCCAACTTCATTCTTTAGGGGATTATTTACCACTTGGAGGGCAGCGTAGAGGTTTTACGCCGAAGGCTTCGGTTTCCTCTTCGATAACACATCGCGTGTTGTCCGTTTGTTTGCATCTCTCTTCTTTTATTTTTGCCTTTTATTTTCTGTTGTGGATGTGATTATAATTGGCTTAGATTGTTTATCAATTTTGTATTTTGCTTATGTTCATGTTCCGCACATTAATTGTTTGATAATAAGCTTGAATTGATATTTTGTATTTTGGTGTCTAAACGTTCAAAGGTATTTTACGTGCATTTTGAACTTTCATGTGCTTTGGATAGTTGGATATTTTAGCTATTTAAACTATGCTTTATTTTGTACCTTTGCTTTTGTAGCTATTTAGTGCTTTTAGTTAATGTTTTGCATTTACTTTAGTACTCTTGTGCCCTTGTTGGATCTTGTATCCTTGATGCAATTACCTTAGTGTTCTTACATCGGTTGAGTGCTGGACATGCAAATGATATTTTACATTGAGTTTATTAGCTTGCATGTCTGAATGTTCATTCACCGTGTGAATGTTCATTGTGTTCACTATTTATAGTGATTGTTCCTGTTTGGTCAAGCTATACTTTATTGTCATATTCATAATTGCTTGATCGTATTGTGCTTGCTTCATATGGATTCAAAGATTTCTGCTTACAATGAACTTTTTGTGATATTGTTTTCAAGAAAACTTGTCTGTATGGTACAAGAGCTTCTCAGATCTAGAGTTAGGTGTGAGTGAGTTTTGGCAACTGTTCCTAACTCACATTTTAAGTCTAGAGTCTGTTTTAGAGTTTTGTCATGGAATAACCAAAAGAGGAGATTGTAAGGTTGAATTTATTCAATCGTGTATTGGCTTTATTCCTCCCAAATTTGTTTGTAATTCAGTAATTAGAAACCCTGTATTTAGGGGGAATAATGTAAGGGTTATGTGCGAGAGAGTGTGAAGAATTGATCAAGAGTGTGCATTCAAGAGCATTCTCACGACTGGAACTCGTGATTAACTTGCGAGCGTTGATTCGTCAGAAGTGTTACATGTGTGAATCATGCAGGAAGTTGAAGGGTCATGACAGCTGTATCACTACAAGACAAAAAGTATAGTCTAGCTTTGTTGTTAGTTGGCGACTAGAACTCGCGACTCATCCCAGTTGTGAGTCACTCGCCAAAACCCCCTGTTTTGTAGAAAAATGACTATTCACATTCCTTCTAATACCCTACTATAAATACCCTTATACCCATGAAATGTAGAAAACTTCCAGAGAGAATTTTGAGAGATAAACCCTAGAGAATAACAAGACTGATTCATCCATAATTTTATACTTTTGATTCTCCAAATTACTCTAATTTCACCCTTTCCATTAACATACCCTTGAGAGGAACTTTAGCCAAATCCTTACCTCACCATATTCATATCAGTGAGAAGGTTATTTGGTGCTTGGGTAGTAGTTCAGAGAGAACCAATTCATTTGGTTGATGCAATGGGCTTATTGCGGGATCTAGTAAGTTAGAGAAGACAAGGTTAGGCTTAACCCTATTGGAGAAAGAAGCTTGGAAAGCTTAGGAGCATCAGGTAGATTAGGCTTGGAGGATCTATTGCTATTCATGTATCCCAACTGATTTTCTAGTGGATCATTTCATTACTTGGAGGGCGGCGGAGAGGTTTTTCACCAAGTTCTTCAGTTTCCTCTTCGATAATGCTGGTGTTATCTTGCGTTTGCTTCTCTCTATCCTTTACTCTTTACATTTAATTACTATTGTGTTGTGATTAAATTATGGCTTAGAGTAGTTGGTTTGTTTAGGTATATCTTATATTTATCATTCTGCACATACATTGTTTGAATATAAGTTTGTGTTGGTATTTTTGAAATTGGGGGTTTAAACATTCACTAGTGTTTTACACACCAAGTGAACTTTCAGTAACAAGGTTCTACATTCTAGTCTCTCAATAGATGGACTCGAGAGAGAAAAAATATGGTAATTAAATTAGTCTTATTATATATTGAAAAGAAATTATAAGTGAAATTTGAATACAAAAACGATAAGTAGTAATTTTCTAAATTAACAAGTAGTAGCAAGATTTAAAAAAAGAAAAAAAGAAAAAAAAAGATGATATCCAAGTTAAATAAAAGCATTTATGTAATATTTAAATAAAATTTTCCTTCTTAAAGCTATTGGCTTAGACCCAAAATAAATTGATTATTAATTATTTTAGAATTGTGTAAAACAGTTTGTGTACAAGAAGTAATTGCCCTTCTTTTATTACAGTCAAATGAAATGATAATTTCATAGTTTTCATAAAATTTTATTAGTCTATTTGGGCTACCATAAAAGAAAAGAGAAGAGAAGCAGATAACGAAAAAAATATTTAGAAAATATCCGATTAATAAAAATGAGACAAAAAAATGTACAAAATAATGGAGATATGAGGTATGAATTTCATTCATACACTCAAAATAAAATTATAATTTTATAGAGAAAATTCGTTAAATTTTACCTGCAATGGTCAATTTTGGCTTTTAAAAAAATAAAAAACTAGATAAATAAATAAAAAATATTTAGCAAATGTCCAATTAATAAAGATAAGCCAATTTTTTTATTAAAAAAAATGAAATCAAAAGAAAAAAAAAAATGAAAGGAAAAATGAATTGAGATGCAATTTATTGAACCTCGAACCTTCAAATAGCATGTTCACTGCTCTACATTTGAACTACATCCTCTTTAATGTTTTGTAAATATCCAATTAATAAATATCCAATTTGGGCTAGCAAAAATGAAAATAAAAGTAGATAACTAAAAAATATTTAGCAAATATCCAATTAACAAAGATTAGCGAATTTAAAAAAGAAAAAAAAAACACTAAAATCAAAAGAAAAAAAAAAAAAAAAAACTAAAGGGAAAAATTAATGGAAATGCAAGGTGTCGTATCTTCAAGTAGCGCGTTTGCTACTCTACTATTTGTGCTTTATCCCCTTTAATATTTAATTAATATTCAATTTCGACAACTAAAAGAGAAAAGAAAAAGTAAATAGCTTAAAAATGTTTAGCAAATATCTAATTAAAACAAATTAGCCAAAAAATAAATTTTAAAAAGGGAAAACAATAAGAGGAAAAATTAATGGAGCTGTGTGGTATCAATCCTTGTGTCATCAAACGCTCATTTATTGCTCTACCATTTGAACTACATCCCCTTCTACATTGGTACGTTAAAAGTAAAAACACTTAAGTAAGGTTTAAGTTCAAAACATTTGGTAGATAACTTCTTCTATGAAATTTTGAATTTATAACCTTTCAAAATCTATATCACAATACCTTTTTATTCATTATTGTTAAAATAAGTAAAAAAATTAAGTGCATAGAGAGAACACTAAAATTTGTATATATATATATATATATATATATTATTCAATGTGGGCTACAAAACAATGGAAAAACAAATAACAAAAAAATATCTAGGAATAGTTCCAATTATTAAAGATTGTGAATTATAATTTCCATCCTTATTACCCAAAGGAGGTTAAACTAGTTAAATATATATTTGCAATGTGATGTGTTATATCATGTTGTATATGTTAGAGTGGATGTGGAAGGAGAAACATAGAATATGAACACCAAGAACACGAGGGTTATGTGGTTCAATCCTGTCGGCCTATGTTTACAGAAGAAACTTTTAAGGGCTATATTTTTATTGTATAAGAGTGTAGTACAAAGCCTATGTTATAATGAACCATAATATGAGTATATATAGGCGATTAAACTCTAAACTACTAGTATAAGCAGAAGTGAGCTTGGGCCTATTACATTAAGTTAATATGTCTAATATATTTCTAACATAACTCACCCTTGCTTTACCTCGAGTGGGTCGAGGAAGACAGAGAAGAGCTAGGAGGGAGAAATCAATAAAAAAGAATCAAAGGATAGCTTAAGGAAAGAAAGAAGTAAGGGACTTGATCTACCTAGGAAACAAGACACATCCTTAGCCTGTAGAGAAAAGCTGAGATTATCGAGCTAATTTATAAAGCTTAGCTCACAAGCCCCACCTTGCAACACAATTGACCCATTCACAACCAACTTCTCCTAGAACTTGATTTCCTTTAAAGCTGGGGCTGCCCTCTGTAATGACTTTTGAGTTATTCAAAAGAATTTCACAATAATGGAATCAACTATATCTTCCTTGCTACCTGGTAATGTTAAAGGCCATAAAACGGAAAAGGCCTATTATTGATCTAAACTTCTCAAGACCGACTATTTATCAACCATTATTTCATTCTGAAATTGTGATAGATGTAACATAGTATGTATCCTACAAAAGTTAGGTTTGAATTCCCATGTTCTTTCATTAAATTGTGACAATTTAAGTCTTTTAATATTTTCTAGTTTTTTCAAGCTTGATTAGATTGATATGGTCATGAAAGGCTTTGAAACCTAATATAAAATTAATATTTCATCAAAACTCATAATGATTAGCATGGACATGAACATAAGTATAGGTATAGATACAACCTGTTGACACAACAATTTTTGAAAAAATATGGTATGACTGATGACATGACGGGGATACAAATATTAATCAATTATTAAATATATTTTAAAATATTGTAAGACATTTATTTTTGCATATAATGTCAAACATATTTCAATTTAAGAGTCATAATAAATAATAAAATGAATTCATAACTAATAAATGATGTTTAGAAATTAGAATACACACCAAGAATAAGATCCAAAAGATTTACCACCGCACATCCTTGGTGCGATGGTCAATGTACAAGTATAAGTGCTTGTGGAATGTGAATGGCAAGGGCCAAGATTCAAATCTCCAATAGGGAATTTCACACACATATTAAGAGTAAAACTTCAATCTTGTATTAAAAAAAAAAATCTGTTTTTTTTTTTTTTTTTTTTTTTTTTTGAGAAGGAAGGAAAAAGATAACTAGATAAGTGTTCACAATTGAAGCTAAAAAGAAATAAAAGATAAGTTTCTCTCCCATGTCACAGTCTTGTCCTGCAATTTTTCAAAAAAAGAAAAAAGGAAAGGACAAATAGAATATATGTATTATCTCTTTGTAGTCTATACACATTTAAACTATTGAATGCATGTGTCACCAATAAAATGTACATAACTAAATATACAAGATGATAATTTAAAACAAAATAAAATACAATTGGGTAAAAAATAAATAAAAAACAACAAGAAGATCAAATAGTTAAATAAGTAGATACGTTACTTAAAAGAAGGATATTGAGAATATTCTACTACTGTACACGTGACAAGTATGCACCATCTACTGTTGTTTCAGTAGATGTTTGCAGTCCAACACAAAATAAGTGAAAATCTTGGAGAGAGATCCACATGTTATTAGTAAAGGGATAATAAAAATTAATGAGTTATGCTAACGATTGCTCTTAGGGCAATGATTAACAATTAATTTTAGAAAAATTTTGACACTACTTTTATGGGAAACGAAAAAAGCTGTCAAAACATTAATTTTTTTTTTCCATAAAAACTTTCTTTAAATGAATTCTTAATCATTACTCTAAAGGGCATCTGTTAGCATTTTCCAAAATTAATTAAATTCTAATATAATACTTTGGTATTCCAAATCCCAATCATGTACCAATAATATCTATATTTTATTAAAATAAATTCACATAAATGCATCGAGATTATATGTGAAACATTCATATTATTTGTTGTGAACTTATTAGATTATTGTAAAATTTTAAATTATTTCTAAAATAATCGATAATATAAAGTGATGAGGAAGTAATTTTTATTTTTAGTGAAAGGTTGACTATTGATAGAATGTAGTGTGAGTGCTTACATATAAAGATGTTGATGGTAAAAATAAATATAGTAATATAAGTTAATATTTGTTATTTATTCTGAAATCCGTCCTTCATTAGTCACTATTACACATTTACCAGACTCAAACACAAATAGATTGTAATAAATCACTGATTATCCCAAAAGTCAGACACAAATAGATTGTAATAAATTATTGATTGTCCAAAAAGTTTAAGTAATGAAATAAACAACTTGGAATTTTTAATATTTCAAATCGAAGGTCGAGTGGAGAAAAAATAAAATTCAAGACTTCTTGCTCTAGTTTTTTGATAAATTACTAATTATCCCAAAAGTTTATGTTGGTAAGAATTAATGAATCCAATCATTTATTTAATTTACTATTTTTTGAGAAAAATTATTTATTTAATCATAATTCTAATATATCCAATCACTCAGAGTCACAACTTAGGTGTCTATATTATCAATTTTGTCCTCTTCTTCCAAAAACTTATCTTTAGTACAAGTGTGCTTAATCAAATTCGATTTTCTTCATAGATACTGAATAGGGTAATAGAAAATAGTATGCACAAATATTTTAAAATTTCAGCATCCTTCTTCTTTATTTTTTTTATTTTTTTGTTTGTAAAGATTGAGACAAAAAAGAAAATACTGTTTTTTTTAGTCTTTGCAACTTGTAAGCATCCAAACTTGTCATATCAATGATTTTAGCAACTAAATTATACTCCTATGTTAACTAGATGGCTTAGGAAAAAAACAACCTATTAAGAAAAGTGAAGGTTGAGCCTGCTAAGTTGATCTTAAAAATCTTACTTATTTGGCAAATGTTTTGGTGACGAAGTTTGGCTACAATCTTTGTTGTAGCCTAAAGTTACAACATCCACTAAAAATTTTAGCATCACTACATATTTAAAAAAATCTAATTGTTGGATTGAATTTTTTTTTTTTTTTTTATATTCTTAACACACGTCATGTTTTTTGCTAATTGGATTTTATTTATCATTCAATTCATAAAATTACTTTTTATACATAATTTAAAACTACAAAAACTTGAAATTTAAACATATAATTGATGACATAGTTATTGAATAATTTCGCAAGAATGAAGAATTCAAGAAGAAAATATAATCCAATGGTTGATTTATTAAAATTCACTTCCAATAAAAAAATGTTGAGAGAAATTTTATTCTTAAACTACAATCAAGTTTGTTTCCAATTACTTTAGTATTAGACTATTTCCCCTCTTTGTGTGTGTGTGTGTGTCTAACTACCAATAAGAATATGACATTTGTTCTTGTCATATGTGATGCATACATATAACAATTATATTTACTTCAAAAAAATTTAGAATCTACTCCAAATTTTTTGAGATTTAGTTTTTCTTTTATGCCTTTATAAAATCTGGCTTCCTTCAAAAGTATATCATCCTCCTATATATCCAACAAAAGTCTGTTTTGATCATGTGCATTTGAAGGCTTCAACATCCAAAACTTAGAATTGTATGATTATAATCTCAATGACTTTTTAGATGAGAAACGCTTATAGTTAGAAGTGGTAGAAGAGGAGAACAAGGATGGCCAATAGAAGTAGCAGAATCTTCAAGACACATGGAAGAACAAGAAAGAGAGAGTGCTTATGTTGCTAATACATGTTGATGTGACCAGATCAGTGAATTACCATAATCTTTTGAAGGTATTTTTAGACATTAAATGTCTTCTTCTTTTTCTTCCCTTTTTTTAAAATTTTTTTTTTTAAAATTTTTAAATTTTAACATACACACACACACTAGTGGGTTCTCAATAGGGTTGTTCATAGACCCATATGATTCCATTGGTCGACGATGGGTGTTTGCATTCAAAATAAGCGAATTGAGTGGTGGTTCTCCTCCACCAATAGCTGACTTACCTGATTCAACGGAAAATAGTTGATTCTGGTGGAGATCTACCAAATTTGATGAGATCTCTGCCAGATCTAGTGAGATCTCCAATAGATCTAGTGAGATCGTACTAAATTTGGTGATATTTTTGCCAAATCTGGCAAGATCTTATTGGATTTAGTGAGATCTCCATGAAATCTTTGATGTTTTAAGCACTTCTCTGCCTCTCCATGTTGTTAGCCAATGTTAACTAAATCACACACCACCCATGAAGTTCCCAATCCACCTATCCTTATTGGTCGATGGTGGGTTGAGTTTTCCTCCACCCAATCTAATTAAGTTGGGTGCAGGTTGAACATAAACTCGACTTGGTCCGACTCATAGACACCTCAAAGTTTGAACATATAGTTTCACCATCAACACACCTTTGTACGAAAAGGAAGCGCCATTTGGGGCAAAGCTCGACCTTTTTCAATTCATCTATAATTTTAAAAGATGGTAATTAAGTTGAGAGAAAGTGAACTTTAAAACCCTAACAAGATTCATAATCTACCATGTGTGTATGCTATCTCTGCATTTTTTTTTAGTGATAGATTTTCAATATTGTTGAATGAGAACATTTTGCACTAGAAACAATATTTAGCTCTAAAACCTTTTGAATTACACAAATCCGCGTAATTATCATAAATAAAAATAAAAATATGTCACATGTATGAGGTAAGTTTTGATTTATGCTGGCTGATAATATATTAGATATATGCATTTTCTCTCTTACAATACTTGGATCTCTTGCAAAACTGGGTAAATATTGAATCTTTTTTTAATAGGTATACCATGGTCAAACTAGGAGAATGAGGCAGGTTCCCGACCAAAATTCACTCATTCTGGTAGACTACTCTTTGTTGAAGGAGACGAGGCCCCATGCTTGTTGAGGGGCATCCGATTGTCTTTCGTAATTGACATAGTTACCATCAAAAGAAGCAGAAGCCAAACCTTAAGTACAACAAAGCCATCACCATCGAGCGTTCCCTTCGATATATCTAATTGCCAAAATGGTTGAAGTCATGGAGACAATTTCAGTAATAGCAATTGGGGATGTTCATTACTGAAGGACCAATATCTGGTTTGGCTGAGCCCTTTAGGGTCAAATTGTGCATATGTCTAAAGGAACCCCAAAAATAAAATAAAATCATACTCCATTGTATCCTATCATGCACGATGGTACTATTGGATTCATACTTGTAAGTGATGATTCATGTGAAATAATAACGACAAGAGTTAGTGGTTAATATAACATACTTGGACCAAATCTCGTTGGCTTAAACTTTTGGATTAGGTGGTGTCCTTAACTATTATATTAATAACTCATGAATTGACTTCTCACAAGGTATTATCTCCACAATAAATACACCAAAAATACAATCATTTTTTTACCCATAGGATTTTCTTTTACATTTCGAGGCCATATAATTTTCAACCATCTGTGAAATTTTTGGTTAAACATGGGAGAGCAATCATATGAGCAAGAATGAGTAATTCTCAAGAATGGGGTTCAAGTCACATGAACAACAATGAATTCACATTGAAGCACCAATTTCTCCTAAATGAGAAAAACTTAAAGCAAAAGCATTATATCATTAACGAAATTCGTAAACTAACAAAATGTGATGATTGTTGTGAAATTTTAAAGTACTCACAAGTACACAAACCGTACCGAAGTATAGTTTGACAAGAATGAGGTCGAACTCACAGGGACTTGAATGAACATAGGAAAATTATTAAACCTTAACCAAATTAATTCTAATCTAGTTTAATAAAAATTGATTGTTTTGAAATTAAATAAACTAAGAAAATAATTAAACTAAGCAAAGATATAATATAAAGCAATAAAGAGATTAAACAATCTAGAGAAAGGAATTAAGGTTTTGGAATCCACCTTATTAATTTATATTAGCATATATTCATGATCATTAATTTTTCCCAACCACTGCATGATAATCTAGAAATCAATCTTGCTATTATGAAAAATATTCTCATTAAAATCCTTATTTTAAAAATCAAAAGCAAGTTCTTCTCCGCTTCTTAAATATAAAAGTAAATCATCAATTGTATCCATTGTCAAACAAATTACAAGAGATATCCAATTTTAAAATCAAGAAATAATAAACCAAGCATTCAATGAATTAAGATAAATCCTAAATCATGAGAAAAACATGATTGAACTTATATCTAGAATCCTATCTTAGTTGTAAAGTTGTGATTTATAACTATGTTTCATGTTAGTTTTATTCTATGACAAAAAAGTGTTGTATTTGCATTATTTTGTTTCTTGTACTTTGTGGAATTTTATTGTATTGGGTTTAGTATTAAGTTGGTGAAGAATCGAGCAAGTTTCGGATGAAAAAGTGGATTTTGCGAGTGTCTTGCGAGAAGGGCCAGCCCGCGAGATACTCACAAAACTCTCCGCCTTGAGGATTTTAAGTGTGACTTTCTTATCCTTCACCTATACTATATATATCCTCAGTACTCACAAAAGTATGAGAGGCCATTCAGAGAGAAAACCCCTAAATAGGTTTTCTACAACACACACACACCCATCTTTTAGAGAGATAGCTATTCATCCTTAGTGAGAAATCATTCTAGCCTCTTTTCCTTCCCTCTCCTATTGTCATACACTGAGAAGAGATTTGTACCCAAACACAACCCATACATTTTCAAAGTGTAGAGAGTGTTTTGAAGTTTGGGAAGTTTTGGGAATTAGCCAAAAGAAGTCGATGAGGCTTGGCAGATGCAATTGGGCGTATTACGGGATTTGAAAAGCTAGAGAAGACATGACTCCGAGAAGTCCATTGGTAGCAGGAGCTTGAAGGGCTCAAGTACTTGTAACCGCTTGTTGTGATAATAGTGGATTCTCAAGAGTGGTGACTCTAAAATCACCTGGTGGGGTTTTTGCCATATTGGTTTTCCCCATTCGTAAACAAATCACCGTGTCAATTTAATTTTTGTTGCATACTTAGTTTAATTGATGACTTTTTTTGTACTACCACGCATTTGTATGTTAATTTGATTAATTAATCAAGCTTGGATAATTAATCAATTAATTCATCACAAGGGGTCAATAAGTTTTTGGCCTATCAAGTGGTATCAGAGCAGGCACACTCTGATTAGGATTAATCTTTGCTGCGTTGATCCATTGAACCCTGTTTGTCTTGAATATAGGACATTCATTAATTATACCTCCTTTATTTGATGGCACTAACTATGCATACTGAAAAGTATGCATGAGAGCTTTCTTGCAGTCTTTATATGAGAAAGTGTGGCAAGCTATTGAGATAGGCTAGACCAAGTCGAAGGAAGTGCGGGCCGATTGGGATGATGCAAAGATCAAGGTGGTAAACTTCAATAGCAAGGCATTGAATGCTTTATTCAGTGCGGTCACTAATGAGGAGTTCAAGAAGATATCCTCTACTGAAATTGCTAAGGAGGCATGGACCATTCTCTAAACAACCTATAAGGGAACCAAGGCTATCAAAGATTCAAAGCTTCAGAGGCTCACTACTAGCTTTGAAGAAATCAAGATGGAGGAGGATGAGTCATTCGATGAGTTCTATGCCAAGCTCAAGGACATAGTGAACTCAGCCTTTAATCTTAGGAAAACTATTCCTGAACCTAAGATTGTGAGGAAAGTGCTCAGATCTCTACCCGAGAGATTCCATGTTAAGATTACGACAATCGAGGAATTAAAGGATATTGACAAGATTCCTTTGATAAAGTTGGTTGGTAATTTATAGACGTACGAGCTAGGGTTATCAAGAATTGGCAAGTCGGGTAAAGGCAAGAGCATGGGATTGAAGGCCAAAAGCAGTGACGCTGATGAGTCTTCAAATGATGAGGATTCTAAGATGAAGTCATATATCACCAGGAAATTCAAGAAGTTCATGAAGAATGCCAATAGGAAGGGCTTCGACAAGGACCGTAGGCAATCCAGTTCTTCACAGTTCAAGAGCCAAGACAAAGAGAAGAACGATGTTAGGGATGGGGGTCAGCACACTGATTTCACAAGACCTAAGTGCTTTGGGTGTCAAGGCTTTGGTCACATGAAACAGGAGTGTCCTACATATCTTAAGAGCATTGGAAAGAGTAAGGCACTTGCTGCTACCTTGAGCAACACCAAGCCTGAGGATGATTTCGACAATAAGGATGACAAAATCTTGAATGCATTCACTGCCACTGTCAATCCTACTGAGGGGATTGCTGAAGACGTGGACGAAGAAGAGGACTTGGTGGAGTCTAAGTTCAAAAAGATGGATGATCAAGATGATATCCATATAGCCTATGAGAAATTGTACAAAGTGTCTGAAAAGCATGAGAAAATTTATAGGCTGGCCACCAAGAAGCTCAGTGATGTGGAACTTGATCATGAAGAGCTTTCCACAAAGTTTGATGAAACTAATTAGACTATTGGCGTACTAAGGTTTGAAAACAATTTCTTGGCTAAAAAGACCGAAAAGCTTGAAGAAGAACTATTTCAAGTTAGAGCTCAATTGGAGAGGATTTCAAGTGCAAAACTTGATGAGATGCTCAGTTTTTAGAAATCTACTTTTGATTGAACAGGTTTAGGGTATGATCTCTCTTCTTCTAATATTGCTTCTACTAGTTCTACTATTTTTGTTCCTCCTGCTAATAATGTTGAAATTGAGAACAATTATGCTAAAACTAATTTAGCTAGTGAGAACATAGACAAGGGTAAATCTATCTTAGGAGCACCTCCTGAGCAAGATAAAAAAGAAGTTAAAAACCTTAGGGCTAAAAATGCTAACTCTTAAAAGCCTAAACAGAAAAAACAGCATCTCTGTCATCATTGTGGAGCAGTCGGTCATACTTGACCAAATTGCTATAAGTGGTTAGCCACTCAACAGAGCAACAACGTGATAGCATATGGAAGCCAGAATCAACTTCAATCCTCTCTTGCTCCTCTTGGAGATCTTCTCAAAGCCTTCATGTTCCCTTTGAACTTGAACAATTTCAATTCTTCTCCCTTACCACCAGATCAAGGATTTGCTAGACGAAAAGGTTCTTCCAAGATGTGGAAGGAAAAGGGCTCCTAGTGATTCTATCACTTTCTTCTCTCTCTACATGTTTTTTTTTTTTTTTTTTTTGAATAACTTGTTTGTTTTGCTTTTATTTTGAGTTAGTCTAGTTATATGCTTTACTTTGTTTAACATATTTTTATTTGCTTTCAGTTTTGTTTATTTTGTTTCTGATATGAAAATAAAAAAACAAATTGAAAATCAGAAAAATACAAAAGCAATGTGTGTTTTGTGTACATTGGTACTTGTATACTTTGAATGGCTATTGAAACAAAGTTTTCTAAACTTTGTATCTTTTGTAGCTTAGATGAGCATCTCTATGTACAACTAAGCAAGTGAGCTTTGTGGCTCTTGTTTGTGATGAGTAAGATTAAGTTATCTCTTGTACTTAACACTCGTATCACTCTTTTTGACGGGAAGGACTAGAAAATCCTAAGAGAAAGGCATAAATAACCATCTCACCACTGTTGCCCGCCAATCATAAAATGACATCTGTATGCTTCGGCATAGCAAAAATGCAATGTCAATGACATTTGTGTGCTTCGGCAAAATTGGAAGGTCAAATGCTTAACATAATTAGGTATTTCTTTTCTATCTCTTATATGCCCATGCATTATTTGCTTAAAAAGAAAAATATGCAAAGAAAAATAAAAAGCAAAAAGATCAAAATGCTTTAAATAAGATTGCAAGCGTGTATTCTAAGAGATGTGGGCGTTATAGGATGTACCTCGAAGGTGATAGTCCCCATCAAACAATTATGATTGTGTGTGAGTTAAAGTTATTTTCTCATATCTCAAATCGTTATAACATGTATACACTTATGCAATCTTGTGATGTTTTTCACACACAACACGCAATATTCTTTGCTACTCTTGATACATGTGCAGGTACAATGTGATTTGGTCATCACAAGGTTTACATGTGTTAATGTATACTCATTAAATGGTCTTGACTTATTTTTGAAATATAAAATTAGTTAAACTTGTTTAGTGTGTGTGTGTGTTTTTGGGATCTTTGTGCTTAAAATTGTTGTTGAGAGATGATTTTGAGAGCTTAAAATGCTATTTGGATTTGTGGTTGAGTTGCATGCTGGATTGCATTCATATCTGTGTTTTTCCCTTCTTGAAAAACTGGTTTTAAGCAACTTAACAACTTCTTGACACCTACTCAGCACTTGGATATCTGTCGAGCTCTTAAGCTGTTTCTTATTGCAATCTTGACACATTCTCGACAGCTGGTGGATCGATCGAGAAAGCTCCTGTCTCCTCGATAGCTTCTCGACAGTTGGTGGATCGATTGAGCTTCTTGTTAGCTTTTTATTGATTTGTCCCTCGACAACTGCATTTGTCAACATTTTGTTTTCTTGACACCTTCCTCGATAGATGTCTCGACACCTCTCGACACCTCTATCTGTCGAGATTTACTGAACCACTATATATAGGTTCTATGCGATCCGGTTCTCATTTCTCTCGATTTCTCTCTCGATAGCTTTGTCTCCTCACCTCCCAAATCACTCTCTCTCACTCCAAACCTCAATTCCGAGTGATTTTCAAGTGTTTTCAAGGTTTCTCTTTCACTTGGTAAGTTTCTTTTCTCTCTTTTACATGTATTTCATGTTTTGAAACCTAGGTTTTGGGGTTTTTGAAAAATTTTGGGGTTTTTCAAAATTGATGAGTTATTGTTGCAATTTTGGAATGGGTTTTGGCTTAAATGAGTTTAAAATCTCATGCATTGCCTCACATTAGCATTATAACAGTATTATCATGCATTTAGATGTGTGCAAATTGTTTGTATGCTGGTAGGATTGGATTGGGCTAAGCCCATGATGAATTTTATATTGCATGTAACATGTTCATGCATTTCCCATGCATACATACTTTCTCTTCAATATATTTTGATATATTTGAAGTACTTGGGACTTTTCTGATTGTCTTTCTCTTTCCTTCTCTTTTTTGTTTACATTAGTCGTGTCTATGGCACCTAAAAGTAAGTCAGCTTTGTCTCGGAACCCTCTTTGTTTCCTGGCATTGTCTTCATTTGATCCTACTCCTTCTCATATTCGGTTCCATGATAAGGATGCTCGAAAGGACTTCTCGGAGAACTTTTATTGACGAGGAGTTCACTCAGAACGCCGAGTCATTTTGGCAGACTTTGTTGACACTAACCTTCTCGATGTCATTCACAGTCAGGGTTGGGAGTCATTGTGTGATGTCTCGGTCACATATCCTTCCATGCTGATCCAAGAGTTTTACTCTAACATGCATAGACTTGATTCTTCAGTACCTCTCTTTCATACTCGTGTTCGAGGTACACGCATTGTTGTCACACTGCAGCTTATTGTGGATGTGCTCCGTGTCCCGAGGGTAGAGCATCCTGACTACCATGGTTGTGAGCGTCTGAGGACTGTGTCCAAAGATGAGATGATGTTTGCTTTTTGCGAGCGCCTTTCTGTTTGTGGTGATCATCAGCTTACACCATGTAAGCCCTTTGCTAAAGGTCCTAGATTCATGAACATGGTGATGAATTTTGTATTGCACCCACTCTCTCACTATAACTCCATCACAAAGCCTCGTGCTCGATTTTTGCTTTTTTTGTTAGGGCGCCTCACTATAGATTTTCCTTCACATTTTATTCTTTCTATTATAGATGTGTTTAGGGATACGACTAGCCGTGGTAAGCTCATTTTCCCTTCGGCTATCACGTGGATTTTATGTTATTTTTATGTTCCTTTTCCTTCTTCCAATCACTTCTCTGTCATGTGTGTCATAGATGCCGCTACCGTTAAATGTAGTAAGGCATAGTTTTGGTTACAACAGTTGGATTCAGCAGCTCCTCCTTCCCGTTCGACTCCATCTCGATTTGTTCAATCCACATCCGTTCCCTCCTTTTCTACGAGCAATGTGTCACTCGAAGACATCATGGTGCAGCTACAGCGCATGGATGCTCGCCTTGATACACTCTTTACAGAGCTGTATCAAGTGCACGTTCGTGTTAGTCGTATTGCATGGCGTAGGCGATCATGGGTGGCTTCGCTTCTGAGGCTTCTCCTTCACCTCCTCTAGTGACTTCTGATTCTAAGGCTAAGGATGATGATGATGATGGTGATGACGATGATGCTTTTAATGATGATGATGGAGATGCTAGCTCTACCGATGAGATGACTATTTAACACTCTTACCCTTTGTCACTCGTGATAAAAAGGAGGAGTAGTTTTGGATATGAGAGCAGTCATTCTTAGGGGGAGAGTTAGTATAGGACATTTTTGTTAAGGGAAGTGTTGATATCTTGAGGGATGTAGTAAGGATTACTTGTATCTCTTTCTTTTCTCTACTTTAGATACATTTATTCTTGTACATTGGTTCTTGTGACCATTATTGACATGCATTGTACTTATTTTCTTTATATGTTGATGTATGTTTCTTTCACCTACCCTTACATGTGTTGTTTCTTTTCTCTCTTTATGCACATGCTTCTTATTACTTGTATGTAATCTATTATTTTTGTTTCATACTAAGATGCCTTGATGAGTTTTGTTTAAAGTGTTTCAGAAATACAAGTTGTCAAAGTCTACTTGCCATAAACTCTTTTCTTGCAAAGTTTTTCAAGAGTTTGTGTTAGGATAGATTTTATTGTATTCAACAAGTGAATATGAGTTGAGTGATTTATGACTTCTCTTATATGTTTATTTATTTGTTGTGGTTTTGTCACAGATAACCAAAGGGGGAGATTGTTAGGACATATGTGATTCACTTGTTAGGAATATATGTCACTATTTTATATAATTGGCTAATCCTTTGACAAAACGCACTTTACTTGTATTTGGGTAGATCTAGGATGTGTTTAATACTTCAAGAAATTTTGTTTCAAGATTAAGTGTTGAAGCCATGCAAGTCTATCCAAGTTTCAAAATGAAAAGTGCCTGTCATTAAAGCTTGACAGGTGCCCGATAGCAGCTTAACAGATAGGCATCTGTCGAGGTTTATGAAAAATAGAATTTCAAATCTGCTTTAACTCTAATCCGTGATTATGTGTTTGAGTTTTCTTTTTTCACAACCATAGACATATAAAAGGATTATTTTAAGAGTCATTAAAGAACACAAGTTGCACAAGTGTTAAACAAAGTTTGTTAAAGCAAATTGTGACTGGAGATAGAGTTTCGCCCTAGTTCATCATTCTTGTAGAAGTTGCTGTGTTTGTGCACCGTAGGGTTTTGTAACCAAGCATCTTCTTGATCTTCATCGTGGATGAACTGAAGAACTTTACAGCCAACAACCTTCTCTAGTTGGTGATTGAAGTCGCATACTGGGATCCGCGCAATTGGTTAGTTACGTACTGGGAGTCGTGCATCAAAAGGAGAAATTGTCACTACAAAACAAGTCCAATTGGATATTGGGGTAAGAGTTCAACTGTAGGTTGGTATAAGGTATTGGGATTCTTTTACTTGTAACCGCTTGTTGTGATAATAGTCGATTCTTAGGAGTGGTGACCTTAAAATCACCCGGTGGGATTTTTGCCGTGTTGGTTTTCCCCATTCGTAAACAAATCACCGTGTCAATTTAATTTCCGTTGTATACTTAGTTTAATTGGTGATTTATTTGTGCTACCATGTGTTTATATGTTAATTTGATTAATTAATTAAACTTGGCTAATTAATCAATTAATTCATCACAAGGGGTCAATACGTTTTTGGCCTACCAGTGAAGAGGCAGAAGCTTTGGCATGTCGACAAGCAGTGTTTTTGCCATGGAAGCTGGATTTTCAGAGCTTGTAATTAAGGGCGATAACATCACAATAATGAAAGCCATCTCGGGTTTGTCTTGCCATAATTCCTTGCTTGGACATGTATATGAGGATATTTGTGCTTACCTGAATGGGTTGCAGTGAGCTTCAATAAGTTGTATTAAGAGAGGGGGAATATGGTTGTGCATTCTTTAGCAAAGTATGCAAAAATTTTTAGTGATGTAGTCTATTGGATAGAGGACTCACCACCACCTACGGTGGTGGCTTTGTACCAAGATTCTTTACATGTTAGTGAATGAATGAATGCCTCATTTTTTTTTTAATGTCCATATTTATTTATTACTTCTTAATTTTTGTTATTGTGAAACACTTTTTTTATTTTATTTTTATGATTCATTTATTCTAAACTTTTTGCTTTTTGTACTCAATAACTCACTTTGATTAATATTTATGATGTGGTTCCACATTTGATTCTAAAATTAGAAAATAAAATTCTTTAGAAATAAATAATTTAGGACACATAACACAAAATTGAACTTTCTTTGAACTTTGCCTACTAATATATATATATATATATATATATATATTAATTCTTTTTCTACGTTTTGAGATGCAATTTATTGTTGTAAATATCTCAAGTCACTTCCTTGTTTGGAGTTGATGCTCATTGGTCAAAAGGGTATATTGCCTGTTCGAAACTGCTTGCTGACGAGAATTGTTTACAGATGAATGTTGATTGCATAAAGGATTGATATGATCCAATTAGGATTTAAGGAATTTTTTTTTATTTATACACAATATAGAAATTTTATTTTAACTTAATTTAAGTGTATATGTACGAAGTTTTCTCCAAAAAACTTAAACCCTGGCGTTTGCCCTTACCACACCTCACAAATACTTATACTTGTAAGATGACCATCATACTAAGAATTTATAACAGTCAACTAACTGATGTGGATGTAAGAGTTGAGTCAATTTTTTTAAACATGTGGCATTTTTCTATGGCTGGTAGCGGAGATCCCGTCACCTAACCTGATAATTTCTCCCACCAAAAGTAGTTAGGGTCAAGGACAGACAATGCCCCAATGGGAAATTAATGTGGCCCTGCCAGACAAGACCAATAATGCCCCTTATAACGAGAAAGTGTATTATGTTTCAATAATACTAACTCAGGATCTGTTTTGGTATTTTTTACCCAATAAATGAGTGACATTTGTTTCAAAAAATCACATTAGACTACTCCAATAAATAATTAATTTATCTTCCTGATAGTATAGAAGATTGTGATTAATTTAATTTAATTTATCTTACCAATAGTATAGAAGATTGTGATTAATTTAATTTATCTTCCCAATAGTATAGAAGATTATGATTAATTTATTAGAGTAGTTTAATGTAATTTTTTGAAATATATGTCACTTTTTTATTGAATAAAAAAATACCAAAATAAATACTAAATTGATATTACTAATACATGGTATACTCACTTACCACCGACCCTGTTTATTCACTCTATGAAGCACTTCGGTGGCATTGATTATCCCAAGTTTTTACTACACTTAATCACCTCTCGTGTGGGTGGGGTCAAGGACAGATGAAAGAATTAATAAGTATATTTTATGAATTTTACTTTTACTGCAAGATCTCATTCATTGCACATGTATGGTCCCTTTAAAAAAATGAAAAAGTTGTGATCCCAAAAGATGTGGATATCTGTGTACCGACAAACAATCATAAGATGCTTTGTCTTAACGAATGGTGCAAGGTAGTAAACAAAAGGCGACTGTTCTTACAGTTGACTGGGAATTTGGATTCAGTGCAATATTCAAGGTATTGCATTAAGTGCAATTTTTCTACTTCATTTAATATAAATTTTTATTATTTTTAATTTTTAACTTTAATTTTTTTTACTTGTTTTAACTATTTTTCAACTATTTGTATTTAATGTAGAACCAAAAAACCGAATGGACCGACCAAAACCACTCGAACTGAATTTAATTTTTTTTTAGTTTTTTTTTGGTTCAGTTACGGTTCCGATTTAAATTTTTAAAAAACTGAAATTGATTGGTTTGGTAGTAGTTTTAGTGAAATGTATACCGAAAACTGACTGATATATACTAATATAGGTAAATTATGTTCCATAAACATAAGTTACCTTAGTGGTTAACATGTGTGTCATTCATCTTTTTCAAGTTCCATCCAAGGTTCTAACTTCCAAAATAGCTTCTTTCTTCTTCTCTTTTTTTTTTTTTTTTTTTTTTTTTTTTTTTTTTTTTTTTTTTTGTAGTTACTATTATGAAAACCATGTCATTTTGATTCTATTTAAAACAAAACATAAAAAACTCTACACGTCTCTTTCTCATTTAGCCGCCCTCCCCATTCCCCATTTCCCCTCAATCCTTTTCCTTTTCCTTCTCTCATCTTCACTTCTCAGTCGCCCCATCCCCTCTCTCCCTTTTCACTCATCCCTTACCTATTTCTTTAGCCACCATCTACATCTCTTAGATGAGAAGCCATTGGAGATCAGAAAAAGTGCTACCACTCTTTTTGCTTGAATTTAGTTTGTTGGGTTTGTTTTTCTAGTTTGATCTTTGTTTCTTTTCTCTTGATCAATTTCTCTTTTTTCATTTTTCATTTTTTTTTTCTTCTTAGAAAATAGATGTGATAAGGAAACCCTCTTTGTGTTGATGATAAAGCTAGTTTGTGTTGTAACAGATTTATAAATTCCTAGTCTAATGTTATTTCGTTGCTAACCAAAAAAAAAAAAAACCCCTCTTTATGCTTGGATTTAATTTGCTGGGTTTATATTTCTAGTTTGTTCTTTGTTTCTTTTCTCTTGATCAATTTCTTTATTTATTTTTCTTTGTTTGCTTTCTTAGAAAATAGATGTGATAAGAAAACCGAAAAAACCCACCGAAGCTAACCAAAACCGAAATCCAACCGAAACCGATTGATTTCCAATTACTTCGGTCGGTTTTGGTGGAGAAGTTCACAAACTGAAAATTTCAGTTTCGGCTGGCTAACATGTAGAAAACTGGTGGAACCAAACCAATTACAATCCTAATTTAATGGTTGAGATTAATTTTTTTTTTTTTCAACTTTCAATCTCAACCATCCATTACTATTGCATCTGGTGCAATACTTAGGATATTGCACCTATCTCAATCCGTTTATTGGACTCCATTATATGTAATCTTTTCCTGCGGCCTCGATCTATGTTTGTGTGCGAATTCCTTCATGCCATAGGCCCTAACTGAAATAAAAAATGGCCAGAGATCATCTCCACGTAGTTATGCTGCCTTGGTCAGCCTTTGGCCATCTTATACCGTTTTTTCAGCTCTCCATTGCCTTAGCTAAATCTGGAATTCATGTTTCCTTTGTATCAACCCCAAGAAACATCCAAAGACTCCCCAAAGTTCCTCCAAGTTTAGCAACTCTCATAACTCTGGTGCAGTTTCCATTGCCCAAACTAGACAATGATCTCTTGCCCGAAGGCTCTGAGGCCACTGTAGACGTTCCAGTTGACAAAGTTGAGTACTTAAAGCTTGCATATGATCGCCTCCAATACCCTGTTAACCAGCTCGTCGCTGAGCAATTACCGGACTGGATTATAGCTGACTATTCTGCTCATTGGGCTGTTGAAATTTCCCAAAATCATAATGTCGGGTTCGTGTACTTCTCTGTCTTCTCTGCTGCTACCATTGTTTTCTTTGGGAAGCCACCAAATTATTTTTACGTAGGTGACCAAAAGCAAGCTTGGCCATCACCAGAGAGTTTTACAACTCCGCCAGAGTGGCTTAGTTTTCCGTCCTCCGTTGCATTCCGAAGGTATGAAGCGGTTGGGTTACATGCGGGTCTATATACAGAAAATGCTTCGGGGATAAGTGATGCTGCGAGGTTTACGAAGGTTGTCCGCGCATGTAAAGCAGTGGCTATTCGTAGTTGCAGGGAGTTTGAAGGTGAGTTCTTGAGTTTACACGAAAAATTGATGGGAAAGCCTGTGATTCCCATAGGTTTACTTCCTCCTCCAGAAAGACATGTAAAGACCGAAGAGAATGATAGCTCATGGAAAACGATATTTGAATGGCTTGATAAACAAGAACCCAAGTCAGTTTTGTTTGTAGGGTTTGGCAGTGAGTGTCAGCTGAGCAAAGAACAGGTTTATGAGATTGCTTATGGACTACAGCTTTCTCAAGTGCCATTTTTGTGGGCGTTGAGGAAACCTATTTGGGCTATTGACGATGAAGATTCTTTGCCATCGGGTTTTATTGACAACACGTCTGGCAGAGGAATGGTATGTATGGGATGGGTACCTCAGAAGGAAATTCTAGCGCACCCATCAATTGGGGGATCATTGTTTCACTCTGGGTGGGGGTCTGCAATTGAGATGTTACAATTTGGTCATTGTCTTGTTGTGTTGCCATTTATCTATGACCAGCCTGTGAATGCAAGGTTTTTGGTAGAAAAGGATCTAGCTGTAGAAGTTGAACGAGAAGAGGACGGATCGTTTAGCAGGGATGGGATAGCCAAGGCTGTGAGACTGGCCATGGTGTTAGAAGAAGGAGATAAATTAAGAGTTCGTGCAAGAGATGCCGCTGCGATATTTGGAGACGAGAATTTGCATCAAGTATACTACATTGGTCACTTTGTTGAGTATTTAAATCTTGGGGACCGTGACAAAATATGAATGATTATGGATTACCACGTTCATGGAAAGGAGGGTCTTTTTTTTTTTTTTTTTGGGAATAAAAAATGAGGTTTTCGAGGACTCATCAGTCTCATGCCACATGACAATATTAGTAATGCCACATGTATAGCTACAATTCTGATGAAGTTATCGTTGTGGGCGCAACATATTCATTAAAACGCAACTACTCGAACCACACAACTCTTGTCAAAGTAGCATGTGAAGTCTTATTGCCAAGCCACACTGTGGTGGAGTGTTATTCTTTTTGATTTGGAGGGTGAAGTGTTTTACCAAATTGATGTTGTAGACTTGGTAAAATATTATCCGTCTAGATCGAAATGAGACCTTGGCAGTTTCCATTGTCAATCATGTCCAGTTCTACTATTTGAGATTTATGTATTGATTTCAAATTTTCCATGTTTTTTTTTTAATGTTGTTGTACCACTCTTCCAATCATGGCTGCTTACAATTGTCATAGTGCTAAGAGGGATTTGGTGTCTTGTGATGCACACAAGGTTAGAATCAACACATCCCCACACCAACCAACACCACCGCCCACCCCCCCCCCCCCCCCCCCCCCCACAATCTCTCTCCCTCAAACATAAGTATGGGATTTTTAAAGCACCTGATTAGGGCTTGTGCAATGAAAAATCTTGTAACCCGTTGGGGCTGCTAAAATGAAATTGACAAGATAGTTTATTGCAAGATTAAGACTTTATTTTCGTAACTGATAGCATATAAAATGTCATATCATTTAATCTATTATATAACATAACACTAAATATACTTTTAATCCTTTATTTTTAATTAGTCATTCAATTTGTAATTGCTAAAAACTTCTAATTCCTTGTTTTTAATTCCATTAAATTTGAGTTATTTGGAGGGGGAGAGGAGAGTGATTGTAGAGCTAATTAAAAATTTTGAATTACCTATTTTACCATTCACCATTTATAGCAATTACAAAAGGAATGAATAATTATTCTCTTCTCTCTTACTTAATTTTAAAAACATCTAAACAACAAGATGGAGAGTAACCATTCTCCTCTACTTCCCCCAACCCTTCCTCTCACACCCCCCCCCCCCCCCCCAATTACTCTTTTCCCCCTCTACTCTCCTCTTCCTCAAAACTTCCAAACATAGCATTAAGTTACGGAAGTAAACACAGCCTTGTCATTTCCATTGTATATCTTGTCTAGCTCTCTTATTTACAATTTATGCATTGATTTCAATTTTTCATTTGTTTAATGTTGTACCGTAGCTATATTACTCATGGCGGCTGGAAATGATTGTCATAGTGCTAAGAATAAATTCGTGTTTGTGATGTACAAAAAAAGTTTGAATTTTGTTTGTTCTTTTAAAATACCTCCAGGATTTTTTAAGCACCTGATTAACCCTAACTGTGCAGAGGACAGGGAAAACTCTAATATCTTATTGGAGCTGCTAAAGGAACATGATCCTCTCTATTTCACTTAAAACAGAGAGAGTCTATTTCATGATTAAGACTTTATTCCCTTTGTTAATTGTGAGTAAGGTACAATATTATGTTTTTTTAAATTCTAAATGACGTGGTACTGAATACACTTCTAAATTTTTAATATTAAATATGAATATTGAATAAATCTGTTGCAAATGAATATAATCTTAATACGTTTGTCAAAGAACCTAATTACCACTTCTATGCATTGCTGAGAAGCGGAAAAATCTAGCATCCCACTTTTATGTCGAGTAACCATTTACATGTCCGTTAAGTAACTGTAGGTCTAATTATGTTTGGGTCTTTCAGGATGTAAAGTCACTACAATAAAAATCATGACCAAACGGGATTAAGATTTATTTAGTATCCTTGGGTAGAAAAACTCAAGGTATAGATCTCAAATTCCACTTAACTTAATTTTCAAAGGAAAAATTAAGAAAACTCCTTGACATTTTATTAACACATGAAGATTTTACATGAAAAAGAAAGAAAGAAATTAATGTGGCTTTGTGCACTAGGTACATGCTAAAGGGAGTCCAAATCTTCTATTCCACTTTTCCTGCTCCACTTTATACTCCACCAATAAATACTTACCCTGTGTTCACCTAATTAATTAAATACTATCATTATTGACTTATTAATACTATAGTTATTAATTAATAGTAGTATTTAATTAATTAGGTGAACACGTGGCAAGTATTTATTGGTGGAGTATAAAGTGAAGCAGGAAAAGTGGGACAGAAGATTTGAACTCTGCTAAAGGAAACAAAAATACAATTCTTCATTTATTGGTTACAACTAGGGATGGCAATTTTTATCCAAGCCCATAAACCTACTCATAACCTACTTAATTTGGATAAGTCTTGACCCAACCCAATTAAATATTTGGGTTAAATGGATAAGACCCAAATGGGTAATTCAATTAAATGGGTTTTGATGGTTAAACCATTGGGTATCCAATTACCCATTTAAAGTTTAAAGTTTAATAATTAAAAAAAAAAAAAAAAAAAAAAAGCCAAAAACCCTAATAAGAAAACATCACAGCAGCCCCAGCCACCACTTCTTGCATCCAAGTGAAAAAAATTTCTCCTCCATTTTCTTGGGCGTTTTCTCAGCTACCAAACTAGACAAAATTTGAACACCTCTCTCTCTTCGACTTTTCCCTGTAAAACACCCACAAAACCTCACTCACTCATGCAGAAAGAAGGAGATCATAGAACAAAAATTGGGGGGAAACATCGTTGGGCTATGATTTGGATTCATGGTGTTAAAAGTGACATTGGAGGGATTCAAGACAATGTGCTATGATTCGGACTCCATGGTATCAAAACTATGGATCTCATCCACTCAAATCTATCTTGCAAATCTGTAATTACTCTATAGTTTCCTTAACTTTTTTACTAATCCTATGTTTGGTTGCTTAGAAAAGTAGGAGAAAGGAAAAAATAGCTAGCATAGGTTCAGTTTGGCGTTTGTGTATTTTCTATTTTGCTCTATTTTAGGGCACAATTTGTTTTGAGGGAAAATATATTCTGGGGAAAATTTAAAATAGTTTTGGATTGAAAAATCTATATGATTTTCAGTTTTGCACATTTAAGATCAAGGTGGATAGAGATTTGAGAATGATTCCTCAATTCTTATAATTTAATTAATATTTTTTTTACTTATCTTCTATTTGGTTGCAAAGAAAAGTTTGGAGAAAATAAAATCTACAGGTTAGTTTCAGTTTCAATGTTCTTATGTTTTGGGGCATCTA
Source organism: Quercus variabilis (assembly GCA_030445155.1). NCBI lineage: Eukaryota > Viridiplantae > Streptophyta > Magnoliopsida > Fagales > Fagaceae > Quercus > Quercus variabilis. The sequence continues at coordinate 52,974,036 of CP129448.1, read as the reverse complement.
CAAATTAGTTTTAGTTTCAGTGTTCTTATGTTTTAGGGCACAATTTGTTTTGAGGGAAAATATTTTCTAGGGAAAATTTGAAATAGTTTTGGATTGAAAAATCTATATGATTTTCAGTTTTGCACATTTAAAATCAAGGTGGATAGAGACTTGAGAATGATTCCTCAATTCTTATAATTTAATTAATATTTTTTTTACTTATCTTCTATTTGGTTGCCAAGAAAAGTTAGGAGAAAATAAAATCTGCAGGTTAGTTTCAGTTTCAGTGTTCTCAAGTGATATGCTGAATATGAATTTTATAATGGGTTAAATGGATGGGTTTCAAATTAAATGGGTTGGGTAGATAATGGTTATTTTAAAATTTTTTAAATGGGTCATAAATGAATATATGGGTAATTATATACCTAACTCATCTATAACCCAACCCCAATCATACTCAACCCAACCCACCCAATTGCCACCCCTAGTTACAACCTAATGAAAAGGCTTTTATAAAGAAAATCTGCATTTCAATGACTACGTTTAGAGACAAAATTACATAATTAGAACTTCTTAGGCATCTATTCCAATATACCTAAAGACCAATCTCCAAGAATACCATGACCAATATAGAAAAGCTTACCCATCCATCACACAACTAATTTGATTGAATGAAAGTCATGTTGAGTTCCTTTTTTTAGTGAGGCAAATAAACAAAACTGATCATTTCCACACTAAAAAAAACTTGATCTGTTTCTACTCACTTTTATCGAGGTTCACTAATTATCGATACATTTGCTAAATTTTATTTTTGAAGGTTATTAAAACCCTCCAAATAAATCAAAACACCCTTGCAATAAACGTCTGTGCGCATATATAATTAATTTGACTGAAGGATAGTCTTGTTAAGTTCCTTTTTTCAGTGAGAGAAATGAACCAAACAAATCGTTTCTACACTACAGAAAACATGAATTGTTTCGACCCACTTTTATCGAAGGTTCACTAAAAATTATGGATACAATCACTAAAGTATGGTGTATCTAGGGCTAAGGCCCCCCAATTTACTTGTATTCTGGGTTGGGTTTATCCCACAAGAGAAGGCCTATGAAATGGTGTAACAGGTTTTTGATGGAACTGAAGAGAAGTTTGAGTCTTTCCTTCTCTAAATTTCAGCCCAACCGAACTATTGACTATGTAATTGACCCCTTTTTCTAGAAACCGATCACGATTCCTTGATCCCTAAGTATATTTTTCCTCACTTGTCTCTCATGTTTTTGTCTACTTCCATTTTTCAACCCCCAACTCTTACCCTTCTTTTTCTTTTTATAGCCTTACTTTAGTGGGTTCGCCATCATAAGGAGTGACCTTCCCCAAGCAGATAGGTCCCTCTCTGCTCTATATTCCTAACAAAATGGGACCCATTGCATATTCTTGAGATGACATCCTCGGAACTCGCACCTGACACCCTGATATGTTCAGCAGGCGAATTGCCTCAAGGCATTATCTTTTGTCCACAGTTATGCTCGGTAGCGTTCACTAATGTTCGGTCATAGGGTTGTGCTTGGTACTGCTCAATGTAGTGTAGCTATGGGCCGGGTCGGTTTTAAGGAGCAGGCCACAGTTTTGGGTTGGGATTTTGAACGGTTTTAGACCCCTTAAACCAACCAGATTAACCTAGTTAATTAGCCAAGTTGTTACTTAGTCAAATTATGCAATTCTAGGTTATCACAAACATACAATCATATCAAAAGTATAAAGTAGTGAAATAATAGATAACACAAGATATAATCACTCAGGAAAACCAAACCGGTAAAAAACCTAGGGAGGATTTGACCTAGCTATCCTCAAGGTAAACCTGAATCCACTATGTACAAGAATCGAAGTTCATACAAAAGGACTTACAAGCTCCCCACTTGACTTCCTAATGCTACCCAACAGTAGAACTTATTGACACGACTACGTGCAAGCTTCAAATCCACGGACTCCTTCTTTCTTAGATTCTCCAATCAGCTACAAGCACCCACGCTTGTTATTCTTTAAGCTCCAATGGCAGCAACTGAGTTGATCATCAAGGTGTTGAAATAATCTCTACCTAGAAAACCCTAAGCTTTGTGTAACAGAAAGCTCTTCTAGATCTCATAAGAGATTTACACAAAACAGAAAAGTATGAGCAACAAACAACAGGAGCAACTCTCAAAATGTGGCTAGGGTTTTTATTTATATATCTAGGGTAAAAACAGAAAACCCAAAACGTTTAATGAGTTAGGGCTGAGCTGGAATATTCTGTAGAAAAACATTCTGCCTGAGATTCAATCGATCGAGTCTTTCTTTCGATCGATCGAGCCAGGCCGAAATGCACCAATGCATCTACAGCCTCTCGATTCCAACTTTACAAGAAGGACACAACTTTGTGCAAGCCTAAACAAGACTAACATATTGTTTTGATTATGGTTTGCCAGCATTACACATTAAAGTTCTAAATACATAAATTCCTAAATCTTTAGAACCTAACAAACTCCCCCTTTGGCAATCCGTGACAAAACACAAACTAAAAGCTCAAAGTTTACAAGTGAAAGCCTTTTACATAAATAATGCTCATAAAAAACTAAAATTCAATCCTAACTACTATCCATCAGTTGCAAGTGTAGACAGCAGCTCAATTGAATCAACCTGTATATTCTTGAAACATTCAACAAACGCATAAACGCATGTGTGGCAGAAAATAGTAAATAAACAGGTATAACGTTATTGTATGATTCACACAGAAACATATATCAATGAATAATCTCATAAATATAAAAAAATAAACAGTGAATCCAAAGACACAAGTATCATGTATATATCATGTATATCAAAAAACCATGTTACTCCCCCTAATATGAATATCCCCAAAAAAATGATATGCAAAGTGAAGCACCTAGATACAATCTAATATCTCCACTAGCTCCTTAAAACAAAAAAACTCTCCCTTTAACTATAAAACTCCTCTACAAAGTCTACTCCCCCTTTTTGTGACGGAATGCCAAAGGGCAATCACAATCCATCATCAAAAGGAGGTGGTGAGGGTGAACGAAGATGTGCCAAATCAGCTCGCAACGCACGGATCTCGTCAAGCAAGTCCACCAAAATCTGACCATGAGGCGCTTGAACGGTCATGACAGTCTCCAAAGTACAACGGATATCAAAGTCATCTGATGGAGGTGGAGGAACATCAGCAGCAGCAGCAGCATCAGGATCAGGAGTAGCCTCACTAACAGGACCTATAGAAGAAAAGGGATGAGGTGCGGAACCAGAAGGCTTAGACTTGGGGTGTTTAGAGCCAGCTCGAAGGTAAGCAGCCCTCTGCCTAAGAAAAAAATGCACTGATAGGAGCAATCACATGAACAGGCTCAAAGGAAGGGAAACCATTGAGATCGAGATAAAGTAAAATCCTATGAATGAAAATAGGATGAAAAAGAGCATGTGAAGAAGATGAACTCCTATAAATTTTGTTCAAAGAACGAAGAAACAAATGAGGAAAACTGATAGGAGCATCAGTGACAAGAGCGTACAAAAATACACACCGCTCGAGAGGAATGATGTGAAGATGAGAAATGGGCCAGATAGAGTGACACGCTATCCTAAAGAAGATATAATGCAACTCAGAAAACTCAGCAGAGGTGATCCTAGGATTAGAACCCTACTGGATAGAAGACCCAGTGATGTAAAACATGACATCACTCAGAACAGGAGACTCATCATAAGGATAGACTGGGTGCTGGACCAAGGGTACCTCAAGAGCATCAGCCACTACCATAGGAGTAATGGAGTACTCTACGCCTCATATCCAACTCTTTACTAAAGTGTTGGAATCATAGACGTGGATAGAGATGTTCGAGAAGAACTCTCTAATCAGGGTAGCTGGAGAAGGAGGATCAGAAACATCCAACAGTGGTAACTAGCCCCGACGCTCAAAGTTTGCCTTAATGGTAGGATCAAGCTCATCTAAGATGACAGAACGCTTAGACTAAATCTTTCTCTTAGGGTTCAACTTCTCATAAGTTTCTTGGTTTTTCTCACTCGGAAACCTCTCTCGGTCAAAGGAAAGAGGGAAAGGAGTAAGTGAGGGGACAGTCCTACGAGCCCTAGTCTTCCTAGGCATAGTGCTAAGGAAAGGACAGAAATACAAAAAGAAAACCAAAAAATAACACAAAGACCAAGGGCAAACTGCAAGTTAGCACAAAAAAGAGATAGAACAAAAATCAATATGATGCATGAACAACCACAATGTTGTGATGCATGTACTAATGCAGTAAGCAAAGTTCAAATTAAGTTCAATTGCACAAAATTGGATTGAGCATAGAGTTTCTAACAGAAACCCTAAAAATTTGAAAAACCACTTGAAAATTTTGAAACAGATTGATGAATTGAGCATTATATAAACCAACACACAGATTATAATGCCTAATTACATCAAAACAACAAGACAATTTCATCAATTTCAACGTAACTGAACAAAATCCCTAATTCGGATTCAATGTAAACCCTAGAAAATTCAATTTTCCATAATTCACAAAATTGATCAAATTAAACCATTAAGAACAAGTTTATATCATGTCCCCACAAAAACCCATTGATCAATTGCACAAAATAGGGCTTGAATCAACAAAAATCCCAAATATGCAAGGTCCAAAAATTTGAGTGTAAAATCCATGAAAAATGCAAATAAACTCAAAAGGAAGGGCAAAAGAGATTTACCGGCTTAAGGAAAGAGAATCTCTGCAAAAAATTCGGAGGAAAATGACAAAAAATTGACTGTAGAGCCTTGCCTAGTCAGAGAGAGAAGAAAAGTTTGAAAAACTTTTTGAAAAAGTGTTTGAATTAGTCAAGAACAGTGTTTTAAAAAACCTGATTCGCGACTTTCAATTGATCAAAAATTACATTCGATCGATCGAATCAATCCAAGATTTTTAAAAGAATTTTAAATATTTTCGATCGATTGAAAAACAGCTTGGATCGATCGAAACAGACAACGACTCACAGTATTTTGAGAAAAATTACTGTTTTGAAAAACTTAAATCAGTTTTTGAAAATAACACCTCAAAGCATTAAACAAAATGCATGAGTATGAGATGTAATGGAATGCTTTTTCAAAAACCCAAATTTTAATCTCAGTTTCTCCAAAGAAAGTTTCAGCCATTCTCACTTTAAGTTCTCAAGCAAACAAAATGTTTTGCATAATACTCAAGGTATTTTCAAACTTGGTTGGTCAGACCAAAAACACACACAATACAATGTATAGTGTTTAGCAAAGAGTAACTTGTGTAGTGTGTGTAAACTAGCAAAAACTTGAGATACATGTGAGGTGATATGTGAATAGAAATCAATCACAAAGTCTATAAAATTCATCAAACAGAATTTAAAAGAGACTATCACCTAAAGAGTTACATCATATAACTCTCACATTTCCTAGAACATAAGCTTGCAATCATGTAAGTTTCTTGATATTTGCCTCATTATTTTGTGGATTGACATCAAGCCTAATAGTACACATCAATTTTAATTATGTGAAATGGCATCAAGCCTAATAGTACACACCAATTTTGAGCATTAAGCAATTAATCGAGGCTACACCTTATGTTCTTTTTGTGCATGTGCTACACTTTCTCGAGCACAAAATCTTATGATATGCACTAAGGTGTTCATGATTGGCTAGTGAACAGTGGTGAGATGGTTATTTATGCCTTTCTCAAAAGGATCTAATCCAACAGTCAAATAACATGTGACTTCAAGATCAAGATAAAATGATAAACACCATAAACATCTTTCCCACACAACATGCACTACAAAATTTCAACTAGTCAAGTGCAATAAATAAACTCATCAAAGCTAAACAAGGTACATAAGACATGTTATGTGTAAATAAATTGACCAATCTTGTTTTCAAAGACCAAGAAAAATAGTGCCAAACATATTTTGCTTTTCTCCTCTATTTTTTTTTTTTTTTTTTTTTTTTTAAGAGAAAACAAATAAATCCTAGAATGAAATGCATGAATGTAATGCAATGCAAGTCCTAGAACAAAAGCATAAAAACACAAAAAACCAAAGAACAATGGTCACAATGGAATGAGCAATGAAGCACAAAGACCATGTCAGAAAGACTCAATTAGATCGAGTCTTTTACATCCAAAACCTTTTAACTGCACCACGAGCATTGGAGTTCTTATTCACATTCGAGTGATTTCCAACTCCAGGATTGGAATAAAGGTTCAAAGCCTTTACCAATTCACCAATGAGTGCCATAGGATTTTGTGCTTGAGGCACAGATACTTTTGGTTTGTTTGCTCTCTTAGCAGTTTGAAGCTTATAACAGTTAGGACGAATATGTCCAAACTTTCTACAAAAACGACAAACCAAAGCAAGTTTTCCATGCATCTTGTCCTTAGAAAGGGTAGAATCTTTAGGTTTGGACTCTCCTAGATCAACCCTAATCTTCCTAGGGGGTGAAACTTCTATAGGTTGAACAACCTCATTCACAGGGGTTTTAATAGTTTCACTCACAACCTCACTCACGGAAGGTTCAGAAGAAGATGAAGGAACAAAGTTCGTGGAAGTAGGTGCAGACACAAAGATGCTTTCAACATATCCTAAACCAGATTTGTCAGAAGGATACAGATAAATCATATTCCAAAGTTTTAACTTTATCAAGCAAAAACATGTTCTCAGATTTCACATGATTCAAAAGATAATTAGCATCAAATAATTTAACAAGCAAAATTTTCTTTTCAAGCTCCAGAGAATCAATTTTCTTCAGGCCAAGTTCAACATTCATTGCATCCTTTGCAGCAACTTTGCAAAGTTTATTATAGGCCTCTTGAAGATCTGCATCCTCAGAGAGTTCCCCATCAGAAAGGTTCTTTTCAACAAATATACTTTCATTGGCTACAGCAGTAGCAGTGAAAACAATGAAGTTTCCATCCTCTTCACATCCAAACTCATCATTAGAAACCTCATTATCACTAAGAGTTATAGTCATAGCTTTACCTTTAGACCTTAAGAATGTAGGACATTCAGATTTAACATGACCATACCCTTAACAGCCAAAACACTGAGCACCCAAAGAATTGTTTAAAGATTGACCAACTTTATCTCTAGGTTTTTCAAAGTTATTAACCTTAGTGGGATCATTCTTCCTAAAGTTTCTAGGTTCAGCAGTGTTTATACCTCTTGTCTTTCTGTTATTATTCCTAAGAAAGTTTCTAAAGTTCTTGGCAAGGTATGCAATCTCTGTAACAGAGAGCTCATCATCGAATCCACCAACCTCAACATCATCAATAGACTTAAGAGCCATTGATTTGGATTTGGAAGTTTTGGGTAGGTCAGACTCATAGGACTGAAGAGATCCTACAAGCTTATCAACAGGGATGGAGTCCATATCCTTGCTCTTAGTAATGGCAGTTACTTTGGGTCTAAAATCTTCAGTTAAAGATCTAAGAATCTTTTTAACAATTTTAGGTTGATCATAGATTTCACCCAAATTAAAAGCAGAATTAACAATATCATTCAATTTAGCATAGAATTCATCAAAAGATTCATCATCAGACATTCTAATGCTTTCAAATCTAGAAGTTAATTGCTGCAGCTTGTTAATCTTAACTGCCTTTGTGCCTTCATGCACAGTCTGGAGGATTTTCCAAGCAGTATGAGCAACCTCAACATTAGAGATTCTTTTAAATTCCTCAATGGAAACAGCATTAAAGATGGCATTTATAGCCTTGCTATTGAAACCAGTTGCTTCTTTTTGAGAAGTTTGCCACTCACTCATAGGAGTAGTGGGCTTCTCCCATCCGTACTCAACGGAATTCCAAACTCTCTCATTAATGGATTTCAGGAATGCTCTCATCCTTACTTTTTAATAAGCATAGTTATTCCCATCAAAGTGAGGAGGAACAATGAGAGAGTGTCCATGCTCCATGACAACAGGGGTCAAGGATCAGCTTAGATATCAAAAAATCTCCAACAAGAGAGCTACCCGCTCTGATACCACTTGAATGGTTTTAGATCCCTTAAACCAACCAGATTAACCTAGTTAATTAGCCAAGTTGTTACGTAGTCAAATTATGCAATTCTAGGTTATCACAAGCATACAATCATATCAAAAGTATAAAGCAGCGAAATAATAGATAACACAAGAAATGATCACCCAGGAAGACCAAACCGGTAAAAAACTTGGGGAGGATTTGACCTAGCTATCCTCAAGGTAAACCTGAATCCATTATGCGAAAGAATCGAAGTTCAAACAAAAGGACTTATAAGCTTCCCGCTTGACTTCCTAATCCTACCCACCAGTAGAACTTACTGACATGACCATGTGCAAGTTCCGAATCCACGGACTCCTTCTTTCTTGGATTCTCCAATCAGCTACAAGCACCTACGCTTGTTATTCTTTACGCTCCAATGGCAGCAACCGAGTTGATCATCAAGGTGTTGAAGTAATCTCTACCTAGAAAACCCTAAGCTTTGTGTAAAGGAAAGCTCCTATAGATCTCACAAGAGATTTACACAAAACAGAAAAGTATGAGCAACAAACAACAAGAGAAACTCTCAAAACGTGGCTAGGGTTTTTCTTTATATACCTAGGGTAAAAACAGAAAACCTAAAACATTAATGAGTTAGGGCTGAACTAGACTATTCTGTAGAAAAACATTCTGCTCGAGATTCGATCGATCGATTGAGTCTTTCTTTCAATTGATCGAGCCAGGCCGAAATGCACCAATACATCTGCAGCCTCTCGATTCCAACTTTACAAGAAAGACATAACTTTGAGCAAGTCTAAACAAGACTAACATATTGTTTTGATCATGGTTTACCAACATTACACATTAGAGTTCTAAATATATAAATTCCTAAATCTTTAGAACCTTACAGATTTCATTCACGATCCATACAATTACCCCCCGTGATCCCATTTTTAGGTAGGGAAGAAGGGATCGGGGTCCATCTTCTCAGCATGTGGGGGATTGTGCCTGAAGTGACCGTTTCCTTTTTAGGGATAGTGGGTAGGGGTGATTATTGAGTTTCCTGCTAAGACATGTAAAGGGTGTTTGGTTTAGCCAAAATCCTAACTCAAAACTCTATTTCCATCACTCAAATCTCGAAATTGGTGGATCCCACCTTAAAACTATGTGTTTGGTTTAGTTTTTGTTTTCAGTTTCCATATCTCAAAACTCAAAAAATTAAGTTAGAGTTATGAAAATTGAAAACAAGTTTTAGGTGTTTTCAAATTATGAAAACTAAGTTATTGGGGCATTGTTGTAAATTTTTGGACTTATGTGGGACTCGCTGTCCTGTTGTGTCTCTATCAAGTCAGACCACCTCATTCACTTCCAATGTCTCTCTCCCCTTTCTTCCGTCTCATTTGTATCTCTATACTACTATCTTAACCCACACCAACCATAGCATACCCATTTCATTGGTTTTTCACTTCCTTCCTTTCATTCCTTTTCTCATTTCTTCCTTTACATCCGAAGATGAGCAGCTACCCAGCAGGAGCATCTAAAACCCAACAGCTCCAGCCAAAACCCAGCAGCCTCCATGAAGATTTGATGCTGTGTAATTTTTTTTTTTTGAATAAAGTATTTTTCAAGCTTGTGTTAGATCCTTGTACTCTCTTTTTCTCTTTCTTTATTTTCTTAACCCATTTCTTTTCTCAACATCGTCTTGTTTCTTTCTCTCTTTCATTATTTCTTCTTTTAAGATCTATGGTTTATTTTTTTGTGAGTTTGTCTAGTACTTTCTATGGGTTTATTTATTTTAGTATTTGTGGGATTTATTTAGGTTGGTATGGTATTTTAATGGTGATTTCAAGCTTTTGATATGATCTGTAGGCATGGAGTTTGGTTATGGGATTTGGATTTTTGAGATGTGGTTGTGGGTGTGGGGTTCAGATTTGTGGTGTCACTATGGTGGGTTTGGATCTAAGATGTGATGGTCGTTTCTCTCTCTTCCTCTATGGGTTTATATATGTATGTTTAAGAGGGTTTTGATTTGTGGTGGCCATTAGCTTCTTTCTTCTTGGGGGAGAGAAATTAAAGAGGAAGATGACAATTTTAGAGAGATAAATGAAAAAGGAGTGGGGAGAGAGAAAATTTCGCAGGTGTGGACTCTTTTGGTACTGTTATAGTTTAAATTTGTGGGCTCCACAACTTTTGAGTTAAAGTTGAGTTTTAAAGTGAAAACTAAAACCAAATATTTGAGCCAAACACATTGCTGAGTGAGTTAAGAGAAAATAGAGAATAAAATATGAGATATGAGTTAGAAGTTTGAGTGATGAGAATTGAGTTTTGAGTCATCAGCAAACCAAACAGGCCCTTATTGCCCCTTGCCCTATAGATATCACCTGAATTCCCTCTAAAGCCTTTCTCTACTTCATTTTCTTTATCTCGTTCCCTTTTTGCTTAAGTTTCCAGTCCTTTCCTCCCCGAGCTCCAACCTTTCTTCCTCCCGAGAACAAACCCTTTATAGAGAAGATTTCAATCCTAGTAAGTCCTCTGTCCCCCTATTTATCTTTCTGCTAAGTTAGGATGACCCCCCCCCCCTTCTCCTTTTTCTTTTGTTCTGGTGATGAGGTTCAGTTACTTAGTAAACTTTGATGACGCTATAGAGGCTTTTAAGGTTATGTTTGGCATCCTTAATGACATACAAATTAAATACTATCCAAAGGGTGATATAGAGAACGATAGGTGGCCAGGGTTAATTTTTCTCCCATTAATGGTCGTGCTTGAGGGTGGGGTTAGATTCCCTTTAGATCCCTTTTTGCTTAAAACTTTGAACTTTTACAAGCTTAATCATGACCAATGTTTGCCTAACTTTTATAGGGTAGTTAGTAGTGTTAGCCAACTTAATCAATTGTACGGTCTAAAACTATCTCACCATGACATAAACTTCTTGTATAGTTGTTATGGTAGCCTTGGGAACGGCTATTACCTCAAGGTATGAGACCCTCAATTTAGGTTAATATCATGCCTACCTATTTTCAACAGAAATTCCCAAGGGGAATTTATAAAGGTGAACGGGAATTGGCTCACCAGTGGACTGACTTGTCCCACATCACCACGATGACTAGGTCGGTACCTCAAAAACTCATAACGCTTAGTACAAATGAATTAATCCCCTACCTATGGCTTTGTTTCTCTCTTTCTACACTGACTCTTCTTTTGATTACTGATGCAAATTCCCGACATATCAGGCCGGGCTTAGGCCTTGTCAACGCTTAAGATCTGAACTTTATCTTGCACTCGGACTACAACGAACAACTCCGAGCCTCCCATCTGATCCTAGTTTTAATTCCTTCGTACACCATTTATCAGGATCTGGGGTCCGCATTCCTCACAACTCACCCTCTTTTGACTTACATAGATGTTTGTCTATCGAGATTCCTTTTGAACATTTCCATGAACAAGGCTTGGGAGAAGGTACCTCGTCAAGTACGAGAAGGTTCCTTATAGTCAATTAAAGATGGTTTGGGTGATTCAGTCTTTCATGGGAGATTCCAGCATATTCCTGTGAGTAATTCCAAGGACGAGCGAGCTAACGACCAAATGGTGCGTAGGCACAACGCCGAGTTGGGACATTACTTCCCCTACGCACAAGTCTTAGAAGGTTGGGAATCGCCTCCCTAAGCCCACACGTCAACCCCTTCTAATAGAGGATGGCTAATGATTCGAGGAGTTGGGGGATCTTCCTCTTCTACTCACCCTTCTTCAGGATAGCAACACACCTTTTACACTGAGTGATGGTCCTCTTCCTCTAGAATCTCACCTATAGACACGAAGGAGGGGAGAAGCGGCCATGTTGCAAATAGTCTCGGTTGGGCCCTGCTTCTGCTTGACAACATGCACTTCTATAGAGAGAGCAAGTATGAGGACGTTACATTAAACCTCAAGTGGCATACCATTGTAGTAAGTATTTCCCCTCCATCACATTTATTACGGAAATGAAATTAGACTAAGTATTCCCGCTTGATGTTTAATTAATATTGGGCTTTTTTTGCCTTAGGCTGCACAGATGGCACTCGTCCTTGAAGGATAGCTGAAGGGTGCTATTAAAGAAAAGGAAGGGGAGAAGGCTCTAAAACACTTGACAAAGTCTACCTTTCTAGAGAAGGCCCGAGAGGTTACTCGAATGGAGAAAAGGGCCACCGCTGTTAAGAAGTCTCAGGACATTGCCAACCTTAAGGTTAGGCTCTAGAAGGGAAGCTAAAGGAGTTAGACACAAAGTTGGCTCAAGCCTTAAGCATGGTCTTAGCTAGGGACAGGGAACTTGAGGCTATTCAGGCCAACTTAGAGCAAGCCATGCAAAAGTACTACAATGTTGGTTTTGATGACGCTGAACGCTTTAGCAAGGTGGTGATTTTTGAGGCTTAGCAGAAGGGCTTCATGGACAGGTGGATGGTTGCTGTCGAAGCCATTAATCTGCCTTTGTCTTCTCCCTTTAGGGATCCCAACTAAGTTCCCCTACCCGAGAATCCTCCCATAGAAGTGCAAACCGAGGAACAACTTGTTGCCGAGGAGAAAGACAGCCTGAACGCGCAGGAGCTTGTGGAACAGATCGAGTCACACACCGAGGTGATTGTTGGGGTTTATGCCCTAAAATCCAATTTATTGGCATGTCATGAATAATTAAATTATTTAATTATATGAGACTATCTATAAATGAACTAATGGGACATTATCTTAGTCCATGAGATGCATAGTATGTTATTTATGTGAAAAGTCACAGAGGATATAAATCACAAGTCCTTTGTAAACTCAAAATTTTAGTTCGTAGTCGGTGATAAAATTGGGCATTTTATCTGCAAAGGTTATAACATATCAACTAAAATGATTTGTCTTGATCATGGAAGTAGAGACTTCTAGTTGATATGTTGATATGTTTTAAGAGTTAAGACATATTGAACTGGACTGCTATGAGATTTATTATTCTTCTAATGACTGTCAAATGAATAATAAATCTCACGACTTCTATTTATGTCAACTCTAAATCCTGAGAGAATAATGGACCTGATCATGAGGTGTAGGTTGCTTTGATATATCAGGAGTGAGATCTATAATTCCTGATCAAAACCTCAATATGTTGGGTAACCGTATTTAGTGTTGATGGAACATATATTCTCAAGATGGAATTCATAATCTCTTAATGGAGATATAAAATATTCCCTTGAGATAAGTTTAGTGGGTTTGGTTATTTAGAGTGTTAGGCCCAACCACTTTAGTAAGGTGTTACTAAAGTATATATTTATGGAATTGGATGTCATAAATATATGATGAATAACATAAAGAATTAAATCGGGTACTCAAGGATTAATATGTAGTAATCTTCAAAGTCGCAGTCTATATTCATGACTTTGTATTACTACGAATATTTAATGAAGGGGTTGCATATATAATAAAGTCTTGGGATATAATTTATTAATAAGGCTTAGAGTGAAATTATATTCATAGAGTGGTATTGAATATAATTAATAGTAACTTTGGACTTGTCAAGAGTTGACAGAAAAACCCAAGGCCCATTGGAGTTAGAGTCTTATTTGTTCCCTTTTGGTCCCACTCCAAACTACACACTAGAGACCAATTGTAATGGCCCAAAAGGCTAACCCAATTAGATAATCAGTTATATATAAGGAGAGAAACATATAGAATTTAATAGGACTTCTCATAAGGGTCTTTCATTAAGATCATACAAGAAATGAAATGGTTTGTATGTGAGTGTTGGACACTCTCTTATTTTCTCTCCTTGGAAACTGATTGAGAGACCACACTTCTTGGACATTAAGTGGAATTGGAGTGAAGATTAAGAGTGTTCTGAAGTACTTTTAATCTTTTATTTTGAATTTCACCACACCAAGGTACGCTTTCTTGTTCTTAAGTTCTGAAATTTACATAGTACATGTATATCAATTGCAAATGAAATAGATCCATTAATTTTTTGCTGCGTATGCTTTGTATGCGATACAAACATATATTTATCCAACAGTGATCGACCTGGATATCCCAAACCCTCCAACTGCCCCCAAGGGCATAAAAGTTGTAAGGCAACCCTTGGCCTTGTTCCCCCGATTATCGCAAAATCTCCCGTTACTCCCATGGCTATCAGACAAGACCCCCATAGGCAAATTTTTGCCTTTATGTGTATTTCAATTAGGTTTTTTTTTTTTTTTTTTTTTCTTTGTAAGGAAGAATTTTTTTTTGCTATCAGATCTATATTTTTAAATTTTAAAAATGCTAGTTTGGTTTATTTAGACTCATCTAATTCTCTTCGTTGAGTTTTCATTTACTATTCGGATTTGAAAATAGCCACCTCTTGCTTGGATAAACATTGGACCACATACATTTGAATGTACTAGTTTTAGCAAATCTTTGGCTCTATATCCTTTTGCATCAAAAGGCCTTTTCGTCATTTTACCTTCCAAGCAGGATTCGCAGACTAGGAGTTCATTAAAATCTAATGATTCTAAAACCCCATCTTTCACCATTCTTTGGATCCTATTTGAATTAATATGACCTAAACGCAAATGCCAAAGATATGCATCACATGCCAAAGGAAATTTTCTCTTTAATAATTTTACATTTGAATTATTTTCTAATTTAGAATTGTACAATTCATGCTTATTAGGAGTTATAATATAAAGACCATCAACAATATTGACAGAACAGATAAACACATTATCCTTCTTTATTACAATATTGTCTTTCAAGATAACACAATATCCATGTCTACCTAAATAAGTTGCAGAAATTAAATTCTTATGAACATTAGGTATATATAAGCAATCTTCCAATATTAAAACCCTAGAATCAAAGCATAAATTAAACACTCCAACAATTACAACTGGAATTTTGCTCCCATCAGCCAAAGTAAGAAACAATTTCCCTTCATTCAGCCTTCTGGTCTCTTGGAACCCCTACAAAGTATTGTAGATATGATTAGTACAACCTAAATCCACACACCAGGAATCTGTGGGATTATGTACTAAACAAATCTCAAGAAGGAATGATCTCATCATAACTTTATTCTTGCCAGCTATGAATTTTGGACAGTTCCTCTTCCAATGACATTTCTCACCAGAATGGAAACATTTTCTTTTGGTTTAGTCCTTTACCTTTTTCTTTCCCTTATTGGCAACTCCTAAGGCAAGCTGTTTACCATCTTGTTTGGTGAAGTCCTTCTTCTTCTTACCACCCTTCCTTTTGACTTTGTCTTAGAAAAGGAAGCTTTAGCCATATTAGTATCAACACTAGCTATCCCAAGGATGCCTTTCGCTACCACTAATTCATTCATTAATTCAAATAAGGTATAAATCTTTTTGTTTATATTATAATTAAATTTGAATTCTTTGAATGATTTTGGCAAGAATTTGAGTATCATATCCGCTTGGGATTCTCCATCAATGTTAGCACCTAAAACCTCCAGTGTATTTAGATAAGAAATCATCTTAAGACAGTGGTCTCTTACTAGAGTCCCTTGAGCCATTTTGGTATTCTGGATAAGCTTTATAGTATCTTGCCTAGCTGAACAGCCTTGCTCATCAAACATCTCCTTCAAACTTAACATTATGTCTGAAGCTAGTTCCACATCCTGCATTTGATGTTGTAGAACATTTGAAATAGATGCTAGGATATAGCTCTTAGCCATCTCATTAGATTTCTGCCAACTATTATATCACTGTTTTTCCTCAGAATGAGCATCTAATGAAGGAAAGTTTGGACATGGTTGATTAAGCACAAATTTTTGCTCTTCAGCAGTAAGAACAATGTTGAAGTTTCTTTTCCAGTCAATATAGTTGGATCCAATCAGTTTGTTTTGATTAATAATAGTAACAAGTGGGTTAAAAGATGCCATGCTTAAATCTAAAAACAATAAACATGAATATAATAAGTAAACTGGACATTATCAATTTAGTATAAAACATATAGTATGGAACCTTAGTAAAACCATAATATAAAATATGCAACGACAACCCAATCCCATATTCAATATCCCTCAGCATAGAATGAACATTAAATAATATAAATTGATTGAATATATCTTTCATTACTAGTGCTATCTTGACACCTCTTACCAAATACTAATAATATGTCGTTATTCATTTAGCCTCTAAATAATAATAGTAAGAACTCAGCATAGAGGATACTATAATATTTAGTCTAGTGTTGATCTAAAAATAAATAAAATTTAAGTCTAGTGTACACCATTACCTAGAGTCATGTGTAGCCACATTTCTTCTACCAAAAAAAGTTTAATCTAGTAGTACCTGATGGAAATAAGCATGTACACAGCGAAAAATTAATGGATCTACTTCATTCTCAATCTATAACATGCAGTATGTAAATTTCAGAATTCGAGTATAAGAGAGCGTACCTTGAAGTGGTGAATTTCAAAAACAAAGATCGAAGCACTTGGGAATACTTTCAATCTTCACTCTAATTCCACTAATGCCCAAGAAGTGTGGATTCTCAGTTGGTTACAAAAGGAGAATTAAAAAGTGACTTACACTCTCATACACACCATTACAATGATGTTTTTCTCTTACTAAAAATTCTGAACGTTTTTCCTTATGTATCTAACCAATCATCTAATTGGGCTGGCCTTTTGGACCTTTCCAATTGGGCTTAAGTGTGTGGCTTGGAGTGGGACCAAAAGGGACCAATAAGACACTAGCTCCAATGGGCCTTGGGCTTTTCTGTCAATTCTTGACAAGTCCAAAGTTACCATTAACTATATTTAATACTACTATATAAATATAGTTGCACTCTAGGTCTTATCTATAAATTATATCTCAAGACTATATTGTACATGCAAACCCCTTCATAAAATATTCATAGTAATACAAAGTCATAAATGTGGACTGCCACTTTGTAGATTACTACGTCTTAATCCTTGAGTACCTGGTTTAATCCTTTTAAGTTATTCATCATATATTACCAAAGTAGTTAGGCCTAACTCTCTGAATAACAAACCCATTAAACTTATCTCAAGGGAATATTTTATATCTACATTAAGAGACTATGAATTCCATCTTGAGAATATATGTTCCATTAACACTGAATGTGGCTGCCCAATATACTGAGGTTTTGACCGTTATTTTAGATTTCACTCCTGATATATCAAAGTAAGCTACACTTCATGATCAAGTCCATTATTCTCTCAAGATTAAGAGTTCATGCAAATATAAGTCGTGAGATTTATTATTCATTTGATAGTCCTTAGGAGAATAATAAATCTCACAGCGGTCCAGTTCAATATGTCTTAACTCTTAAAACATATCAACATATCAACTAGAAGCCTCCACTTCCATGATCAAGACAAATCCTCGTAGTTGATATGTTATTGTCTTCACAGATGAAATGCCCAATTTCATCACCGACTATGAACTATAATTCTGAGTTTACAAAGAACTTGTGACTTATATCTTCTGTAACTAAAATCACATAGATCATATACTATGCATCTCATGGACTATGTGATAATGTCTGAATATTCAGGTTACCATTAATTTAGATAATAATAAAACAACTTTATTAAACACAATATTAAGTCATACATAATGTCACACTTAATATCATATATAGCATCATACAATAGGATTTAAGGGCACTAATCCTAACAATCTCCCACTTTCCCTAAAGAATATTGTGCACTAATCTAACTCCCATTCCCTCCAAATGTGACTCGAAAGTCCTTTGAGGCAAGGCTTTAATAAATGGATTTGCTAGATTATTTGTATTTTCAATATTTGCTAACACCACATCTCCACGAGCAACAATATCTCGAATGATATGGTACTTCCTCTCAATGTGCTTTCCTTTCTTATGATTCCTTGGATCTTTAGATTGTGCAACTGCTCCACTGTTGTCACAAAACAATGTGATTGGAACTTGCTCCATTCTCATTACACCAAGGTCAGAACGAAATTTCTTGAGCCATACAGCTTCCTTTGCTGTTTCACAAGCAGCAATATATTCTGCCTCCATGGTGGAGTCTGTAATACAAGACTGCTTAATACTCCGCCAACTTATGGCTCCACCTCCCAAGGTGAAAACACATCCTGATGTAGATTTTCTGAAATCTAGATCCGATTGAAAGTCTAAATCTGTATAGCCAATGGGTATCACATCCTCACTTCGGTAAACAAGCATATAATCATTCGTTCTCCGTAGATACTTAAGAATATGCTTTACAGCTTGCCAATGTTTTGGTCTTGGATTTGATTGATATCGACTGACCATGCCAACTGAATAACAGATATCTGGTCTAGTACAAAGCATGGCATACATGAGACTTCCCACTGCAAAAGCATAAGGAACTTGTCTCATTATATCTACTTCCTCTTGAGTCTTAAGCCTTTGGTCATCAGACAGAGGAACTCCATGTCTAAAAGGAAGTAATCCTTTCTTGGAGTTTTGTATGCTAAACCGTTCTAGAACCTTATCTATATATCCAGCTTATGATAAGCCCAACATCTTATTCTTGCGATCTCACTAAAGCTTGATCCCTAGAATAAAGTTAGCATCACCCAAGTCCTTCATATCAAATTAGCTTGATAACCAAACCTTTACTGATGACATTACCCCTACATCATTTCCAATGAGTAGAATATCATCAAGATAAAGCACTAGGAACATTACTACTTTATCTTGACGTATTTTGTACACACATGGTTCATCAAGATTTTGTTCAAAACCAAATGACTTGATTGCTTGATCAAATCTGATGTTCCATAACCTAGATGCTTGCTTAAGTCCATAAATGAACCTTTTCAACTTGCATACCATATGCTCTTGGTTCTTAGCTATGAAACCTTTTGGTTGCATCATATAGATTTCCTCTTCAAGATTGTCATTAAGAAATGCAGTCTTGACATCCATTTGCTAAATCTCATAATCAAAATGAGCAGCAATGGATAAGAGAATTCTGATAGATTTAAGCATTACTACTGGAGAAAAGGTTTCTTCATAATTAATACCTTCTTTTTGTGTATACCCTTTCACCACTAGTCTTGCCTTAAAGCTTTCAACCTTTCCATCTATCCCTCTCTTCCTCTTGTAAACCCATTTGCAACCAACAGGTTTAATGCCGTTAGGCACTTCTACAAGATCCCAAACTTGATTGGAGTACATAGAATCTAATTCAAATTTCATAACTTGGAAGCAATGGTATGCATCTATATCACTCATTGCCTCTTCATAAGTGTAGGGATCTGATTCAGCCACTTCTGAGATAGCTTCATAAGTTTCTCTCAAACCTATGAATCTTATAGAAGGCCGAACAATTCTCCCACTATGACGAGGTCCATGTGTACTAAACATCTCATGAGTGGTATCTTGTGGTGTATCTAATACAATCACATCATCCCTAGTTTCATCCATTGGTTGTTGATTTACAAGTTCATTCATTTTAGATAATACAACTCTACTTCTAGGAATAAAATTATTCATATAGTACTTTTCCAAGAATTTGGCATTTGTGCTAACAAACACTTTATTATCTTTATGACTATAGAATAAACCTCCAATAGTTCCTTTTGGATACCTTACAAAGAAAACCACTTCTGTTTTAGATTGTAACTTGTCAAACTTTCCTTTTAACATATGTGCTGGACAACCCCAAATATGGAGATGTCTCATACTAGGCTTACGCCCATTCCACAACTCAACAGGTGTTTTAAGAACAGACTTTGAAGGTACTAAATTCAGAAGATACATTGCAGTATTTAAGGCATATCCCCAAAAAGAAATAGGTAGAGTTGAATAACTCATCATGGACCTAACCATATCTAAAAGAGTCATATTCCTTCTTTTCGATACACCATTTTGTTGTGGAGTTCCAGGTGCAGTCAATTGGGATACAATCCCATTTTTACTTAAGTAATCCTTAAAATCCACAGGAAAGTATTCGCCACCTCGATCAAATCGAATGGCCTTTATGTGTTTGCCTAATTGATTCTCAACTTCAGCCCTAAACTCTTTGAACTTTTCAAAGGCTTCGGACTTCCGTTTCATTAGATACACATAACCAAATCTAGAGTAATCATCAGTGAATGTGATAAAATACTCATAGCCACCTCTTGCCTGGATTGACATAGGACCACATACATCAGAATGCACTAGTTCTAGCAAATCTTATGCTCTTCTACCTTTTGCATTAAAAGTTCATTTGGTCAGTTTACCTTCCAAACAAGATTCACAAACTGGAAATTCATCAAAGTCCATGAGCTCTAAGAGTCTATCTTTGATCAGTTTTTGAATCCTATTTGAATTAATATGACCCAAACGCGAGTGCCAAAAATATGCGTCACTAGTAGAAGGAAACTTTCTCTTTAATGATTTTACATAAGAGTCATTATCTAATTCAGAATTATATAATTCATGCTTATTAGGAGTTAAAATATAAAGATCGTCCACAATATTTCTAGAACAGATAAACATTTTACCCTTCTTTATTACAACATTGTCTTTAAGGATAACACAATATCTGTGTTTACCTAAGTAAGTAGCAGAAATTAAATTCCTACAAACATTAAGTACATACAAACAGCCTTCCAATAGTAAAACTCTTGACTCAAAGCATAAATTAAACACTCCAACAGCTACAACCGGAATCCTGCTCCCATCAGCCAAAGTAAGAAACAACTCCTTTTCTTTAAGCTTTCTGGTCTCTTGGAACCCCTGCAAGGAATTGCAGATATGATTAGTACAACCTGAATCCACACACCAAGAATCCGTGGGATTCTGTACCAAACATATTTCAAGAAGGAATGTATTATTCATACCTTTATTCTTGGCAGCCTTGAATATTGGACAATTTCTCTTCCAATGTCCTTTCTCACCACAATGGAAACATTTTCCTTTGAGCTTCTTTCCTTTGTCAGTAACCCCTAAGGCAATTTGTTTACCCTTTTACTTGGTGAAGTCCTTCTTCTTCTTCTTCTTACCCTTACCTTTCGACTTAGGTTGAGAAGTAAAAGCTTCACCAACATTGGCTTCAACATTGGAAGTACCAAGAATGCCTTCTGCCGCTACCAATTCATTCATTAATTCAGACAAAGTATAAATCTTTTTGTTCATGTTATAGTTAAGTTTGAATTCCTTGAATGATTTTGTTAGCAACTAGAGTATCATATCTACTTGGGATTCTCCATCAATATCGGTACCTAAAACTTCTAATGTATTCAGATTAGAGATCTTTGTAAGACAATGCTCCGTTACTGAACTACGTTCAGCCATTTTGGTATTATAAATTTGCCTCATGGTCTTTTGCCTTGCAGAACGACCTTGCTCACCAAACATCTCTTTCAAACTTAGCATGATGTCTGAAGCTAGTTCTACATCCTACATTTGATGTTGTAGAACATTTGAGATAGATGCTAGGATGTAGCACTTGGCCATCACATTAGATTTCTGCCAACGATCATATCATTGTTTTTCCTCAAGATGAGCATCTAATGAAGGAAAGCTTGAACATGGTTTAGTAAGCACATATTTGTGCTCTTTAGCAGTAAGAACAATATCCAAATTTCTTTTCCAGTCAACATAGTTGGATCCACTCAGTTTGTTTTGATTAAGAATAGTTACAAGTGGGCTAAATGATGCCATGTTCAAATCTGAAAACAATAAACATGAATATAATAAGTAAACTGGATATTATCAATTTAGCATATAAACATATAGTATGGAACCTTAATAAAACCATGATATAATATATGCAATGACAACCCAATCCCATATTCAATATCCCTCAGCATAGAGTGAATATAAAATACTATGATTGATTGAGAACTATTCTCATTATTAGTGCTATCATGATAACTCTTATCAAACACTAATAATATACCGTTATACATTTGGCCTTTAAATAATGATAGTAAGAACTCAGCATAGAGGATACTATAATATTTAGTCTAGTGTATACCATTGTCTTGAATCATGTGTAGCCACATTTCATCCCTTTAACAGGCTTATTTTGTAGTACCATGATACAAAACACCCTCTGCATGGAATGCAAAGCTTGAGGCTAAGACAAGGTGTTTGATCATACCACTATAAACCAAGAAATTCAATCTTGTAGGACCATGAAACAAATACTCTCCACATGGAATGCTAAGCTTGAAGCAAAGACAAAGTATATATCTCACTTACTATGAACCGACAATGGAAGCCGTGAGATCCAACCCTTGTATCTCTCTCCCACTAGATGTTTTAAAGAAAATGTTTTTAATTACAAAACATGCGTAATCTAATTACACATAGTCTTAGTACTTTTACATGTGAAAACACTTAGAAAAATTTCTGATTTTCTTTCTTTTGATCGATCGAATGTGCCCCTCAATTGATCGAAAAAAAATAAAAAATTCGAACTAGACCTCCTGACTTGTTCGATTGATACTCGATTGCGTCTCAATTGGTTGAAAAAATAAATTTGATCAATCAACTAATAATCGAAAATCAATCTATTTAAAGAGTCTGATCACTATTTCACTGGATCGATCGAAAGTGATTTTCGATCGATCGAAAATCGCAAAACTCGAATTTCCAGAAATTTTCTAAGGCAATTTTCTTCGTTTTTCATGAACAAACATTCTACATATGAACATTACAGACAGTGATTGATGTCAAAATTGAATTCTATTGATGCTAGCGCCTTAATGTTAGGACATATGTGTTTTCACTTGTTAAGAACAAATGTCATTTATTTATGTATATTGGCTAATCCTTTGACAAAACACACTCTACTTATAATTGGGTAGTTCTAGGTGTTTTTAATACATCAAGAAACAAGGTTTTAAGATCAAGTGTTGAAGTCATCAAGTCTATCCAAGAAAAACAAGCTGAAGTGCAAATTCATTAAAGCTCGACACCTTCTCGATAGCTCCTCGACACCTTGCTATCTGTCGAGATTTATAAAATCAGATTTTCTGATATGATTTCTTGGGATCCGTGGATGTGTTTTTGGGCCTTTTTTTCTCCTAACCCTAGACATATAAAAGGATTATTTTCAGAGCCATCAAATTGTACACAAGTTGCACAAGCATTGAGCAAACTCTGTTTAAGCAATTTGTGATTAAAGATGAAGTTCTTGACCTAGTTCATCTTTTCTGAAGAAGTTGCTGTGTATTTGTAACATAGGGTTTTGTAACCAAGCATCTTCTTGATCTTCATCGTGTAGGATGAACTGAAGAACTTTGCAGCCAACCTCTCCTTCTAAGTTGGTGTTGAAGTCGCGTACTGGGATCCGCGCATTGGTTAGTCACGTACTTGGGAACCGTGCATCAAAGGTAGGAACTGTCACTACAAAATAAGTCCAATTGGGTATTGGGATAAGGGTTCAACTATAGGTTGGTAAGGTACTTAAGATTCCTTTACTTGTAACCGCTTGTTGCGATAATAGTGAAGTTTCGGGAGTGGTGACCTGAAAATCACCCGGCAGGGTTTTTACCGTAAGCTTTTTCCCCATTCATAAACAAATCACCATGTCATTTATTTTTCGCTGCATATTTAGTTTATTGGTGATTTGTTTGTGCTTCCACACGTTTGCATGATTAATTGATTAATTAATAACTTGGCTAATTAATTAATTGGTTTAATCACAAGGGGTCATTCAATTTATGGCCTATCAAGTGGTATCAGAGCAAGCACACTCTGATTAGGGTTTAATCTTTGCTGTGTTTGATCCATTGACCCCTGTTTGTCATGGATAGAGGACAGTCATTAATTATACCTCCTTTATTTGATGGGACTAACTATGCATACTGGAAAGTATGCATGAGAGCTTTCTTGCAGTCTTTAGATGAAAAAGTGTGGCAAGCTATAGAGATTGGCTGGACTAAGCCAAAGGAAGCGCCGGCCGATTGGGATGAAGCTAAGATCAAGGCGGTAAATTTCAACAATAGGGCATTGAATGCGTTGTTCAGTGTGGTTACCAATGAGGAGTTCAAGAAGATATCGTCAATTGAAATTTCTAAGGAGGCATGGACCATCCTCCAGACAACTTATGAAGGAACAAAGGCTGTCAAAGATTCAAAGCTTCAGAGGCTCACTACAAGCTTTAAAGAGATTAAGATGGAGGAGGATGAGTCATTTGATGAGTTCTATGCCAAGTTCAAGGATATAGTGATCTCAGCTTTCAATCTTGGGGAAACCATCCCTGAACCCAAGATTATGAGGAAAGTACTCAGATCTCTACCCGAGAGATTCCATGCCAAGATTACGGTGATAGAGAAATCAAAGGATATTGACAAGATTCCTTTGACTGAGCTGGTTGGAAACTTGCAGACCTATGAGATAGGATTATCTAGGATTGGTAAGTCGAGTAAAGGCAAGAGCATGGCCTTGAAGGTAAAGAGCAGTGATACAGATGAGTCTTCCGATGATGAAGATTCCAAGATGAAGTCCTACATTACAAGGCAGTTCAAGAAGTTTATGAAGAATGCCAATGGAAGGAGCTTCGACAAGGACCGCAGGCAATTCAGTTTTTCCCAGTTTAAGAGCCAAAACAAAGGAAAAAAAGATGCTAAGGATGGCGGTCAGTACACTGTTCCCGTAGGACCTAAGTGCTTTGGATGCCATGGGTTCGGACATATGAAACATGAGTGTCCTACATATCTCAAGAGCATTGGGAAGAGCAAGGCACTTGCTGCAACCTTGAGTCACACTGAGCCTGAAGATGATTCCAGCAATGAGGATGACGGAATCTTAAATGTCTTCACTACCACAATTAATCCTACTAAAGGGATTGTTGAAGAAGTGGACGAAGAAAAAGAATTGGTGGAGTCCAAATTTGAGAAGATGGATGATCAAGATGATATCCATACAGCCTATGAGAAGCTTTACAAGCTCTCTGAGAAGCATGAGAAACTGTATAAGCTAGCCACCAAAAAACTCAATGATGTGGAACTTGATCGTGAAAAGTTGTCCACAAAGTTTGATAAGGTGAATCAAACTATTGGAGCGCTGAGGTTTAAGAACAATTTCTTGGCTGAGAAGACTAAGAAGCTTGAAGCGGAGCTATTTCAAGTTAGAGCTCAACTAGAGAGGACTTCAAGTGCAAAGTTTGACGAGATGCTCAGCATTCAGAAATCTACTTCGGATCGAACAGGTCTAAGGTATGGTCTTTCTTCCTCTCATATTGCTTTTACTAGTGCTACTGTTTTTGTTTCTCCTACTAATAACACTGAAATTGAGAACAGTGATGATAAAACTAAATTAGCTAGTGAAAACTTAGACAAGGGTAAATCTATCTTAGGAGAACCCCCTAAGCAGGATAAGAAAGATGTTAAAAACCCTAGGGCTAAGAAGGCTAACTCTTAAAAACCTAAACAGAAGAAGCAGCATCTCTGTCATCATTGTGGAGCTACTGGTCATACTCGACCAAATTGCTACAAGTGGCTAGCCACTCAATAGAGCAATAACATGATCGTGTCTGGAAGCCAAAACCAGCTTTAATCCTCTCTTGCTCCTCTTGGAAATCTTTTGAATGCCCTCATGTTCCTTTCGAACTTGAACGGTTTCAATTCTTCCCCCTCTTCGTCGGTTTAAGGATTTAATCAAAAGAAAAGTTCTTCCAAGGTGTCGAAGAAAAAGGACTCAAGGTGATTTCATCACTTTCTTCTCTCTTCTTGTTTTTCTTGTTTGTTGCATTGCTTGTGTGTTTTGCATTTATCTTGAGTTTGTCTAGTTTTATGCTTTGCTTTGTTAAATATGTTTTTGTATGTTTACTCTCAATTTTGTTTATTTTGTTTTTGATATAAAATAAAAAAAAAATATTGAAAAATCAGAAAAATACAAAAACAGTGTGTGTTATGTGTACTTTAGTACTTGTGTAACTTGGATGGCCATTGAAATAAAATTTTTAGACTTTGTATCTTTTGTAGCTTAGATAAGCATCTCTATGCATAACTAAGCAAGTGAGCTTTGTGGCTCTTATTTGTGATGAGTAAGATTAAGTTATCTCTTAAACTTAACACGCGTATCACTCTTTTTGATGGGTAGGACTAGAAAATCCTAAGAGAAAGACATAAATAATCATCTCACCACTGTTACCCGCCAATCATAATATGACACCTGTATGCTTCGGCATAGCAAAAGTGCAGTGTGAAAGACACCTGTATGTTTTGGCATAGCAAAAGTGTAGTGTCAAATGCTTAACATTTTGGGTATTTCTTTTCTCTCTTATAGGCCCATGCATGATATGCTAAATAAAAGAAAATATGCAAAGAAAATAAAAAGCAAAAAGAAAAAAAATGCTTTAAATATGGTTGCAAGCGTGTATTCTAGGAGATGTGGGAGTTATAGAATGTACCTCGAAGGTAATAGTCCCCATCAAATAGTTATATTTGTGTGAGTTAAATTTATTTTCTCATATCTCAGATCATCATAACATGTATACATATATGCAATCTTGCGATGTTTTTCATACACTACACACAATATTTTTTGCTACTCTTAATACATGTACAGGTACAATGTGATTTGGCTATCACAAGTATTTACATGTGCTAATGTATGCTCACTAAACTGTCTTGACTTATTTTTGAAAAATAAAATTGGTTAGACTTGTTGTGTGTGTGTGTGTGTGTGTGTTTTTGAGGATCCATGTGCTTAAAATGTTTGTTGAGAGATGATTTTAAGAGCTTAATATGTTGATTGGATCATTGGTTAAGGTGCATGTTGGATTGTATTCATGTCTATGTTTTTCACTTCTCGAAAAACTGTTTTTAAAAGCTGGCTCGACACCTTCTTGACACCTCCTCGATTCCTTGTTATCTGTCGAGCTTCTCAAGCCTTTTTCTTATTGCAATCTCGACACCTCCTCGACACCTGATGGATCGATCAAGAAAGTTTTTGTCTCCTCGATACCTTCTTGATACTTGGTTGATCGATCAAGCTTCTGTTCTTGGTTCTGGTGTTTATTCCTCGATACCTCTTGACACCTTTAACTGTTGACGTGCTTTTTCTCGACACCTACCTCGACAGATGTCTCGACACCTCTCGACACCTCATCTATCGAGAATTACTGATGCTCCTATATAAGCTCCTGTCGCGATCCGGTTCTTATTTTCTCGATCTCTCTCGATCTGTCCGCGGCTGTTCATCTCCCAAACTCCTTTTTCTCACTCAAAACCTTCAACCAACATGATTTTCAGCCCTTCCTTGCTTCAAATCACTTCGTAGATCTCTTTTTCCTTCATTCTTCATGCATTTCATGTTTTGAATCTTAGGTTTTGGGGTTTTTGAAAATTTTTGGGGCTTTTCAAAATTGATGAGCTTTTCTTGAAATTTTGGGATGGGATTTCATTTAAATGTGTTCAAAATCTCATGCATTGCATCACATTTGCATTAGAATGGTATTTCCATGCATTTAGATGTGTGTTCTATGCTTGTGTGCTGATATGATTGGATTGGGTTGAGCTCATGATGCTTTTCACTTTGCATGTCACATGTTCATGCATTCCCCATGCATACATACTCCTTATTCAATATATTTGATATATTTGAATTGTTTTAGGATTTTTCTAATTGTCTTTTTCTCTCTCTCTCTCTCTCTGTCTCATTCTGTTTACATTAGTAATATCTATGGCACCTAAGCGTAAATCTACTCCTGCTCGGAACCCTTTTTATTCTGGAGCTCCCTCTTCTTCTGATTTTGTTCCTCTTAATCTTCGATTCCGTTATGATAATGCCCACAAGGCATTCTCAGAGAACTTCTCTAGACGAGGTGTTCATTCGGAATGCCAAGTCATTTTGGCGGACTTCGCCGACACTGACCTTCCCTCTGTCATTCACAGTAGGAGATGGGAGTCACTGTGTGACGTCTCGGTCACTTATCCTCTCGTGCTTATTCAGGAGTTTTACTCCAACATGCACGGGATTGATCGTTCAGTACCTCTCTTTTTCACTCGCGTTTGAGGTACGCGCATCCCTATCACACCACAGCAAGTTGCGAATGTGCTTCGGGTTCCTAGGATAGAGTTTCCTGACTATCTTTCTTGTAAGCGTTTAAGGACTGTGTCCAAAGATGAGCTCATTTCTGCTTTTTGTGAGCACCCTGTTAATTGGGGTGAACATCAATATACACCATGTAAATCTTTTACTAAAGGTCCTCGTTTCATAAACATGGTGATAACTTTTGTACTCCATCCATCCTCTCTCTCACTACAACTCCATCACAGAGCCTCGTGCTTGATTTTTTTTTTTTGTCTCTTCTTGAACATCTTACTATAGATTTTCCTTCTCATTTCATTCTTTCTGTCATAGATGTTCATTTAGATTCGACGTCCCGTGATAAGCTCATCTTTCCTTCTGCTATCACGAGGATCTTATGCCATTTTTCTGTCCCTTTTCCTATGTCTGACCACTTCACTCACATTTGTGCCATAAATGCCACTACCATAAAACATAGTGCAGCGCAGTTTAGGTCGAGACAGCCGAAGTCCACTTCTTTCTCCCGTTCCGCTCCATCTCGTACTGCTCTGTCTACATCTGCTCCTTCTTCCTTTATGAGCGATATATCTCTTGGAGACATCATGGCACAGCAGCAGCACATGGGTGCTCGCCTAGATACACTGTCTATTGAGTTGTATCAGGTGAATGTTCGTGGTGGTCGTATTGCACGACAGCAAGCGACCATGGGTGGGTTTGCTTCTGAGGCTATTCCTTCACCACCTCTTCCAACAGCTTCTGATTCTAATGATGATGATGGTGGTGATGACAACGATGCTTCGAATAATGATGGAGATGCTAGGTCTACTGATGATAGAGATGTTAGCTCTACTGATGAGATGTCTACTTGACACACTTACCCTTTGTCACTCATGACAAAAAAATGGAGCAGTTTTGGATATGAGAGTAGT
Source organism: Quercus variabilis (assembly GCA_030445155.1). Lineage (NCBI taxonomy): Eukaryota > Viridiplantae > Streptophyta > Magnoliopsida > Fagales > Fagaceae > Quercus > Quercus variabilis. The sequence continues at coordinate 52,945,172 of CP129448.1, read as the reverse complement.
CATCTCTTAGGGGGAGAGTTAGTATAGGACATTTTTTTTAGGGGAAGTGTTGATACTTGAGGGATGTAGTGAGGATTTAATGTATCTTTTTCTTTTCTACTTTTTAGATACATTGTTCTTGTATATGAGGTCTTGTGACCAGTTTTTACATACATTGTACTTATTTTCTCTATATGTGGATGTATGTTTCTTTCACCTATCTCTACATGTGTTGTTTCTTTTCTATCTTTATACACATGTTTCTTATACTTGTATGCAATCTATTATTTCTGTTTCACACAAGATGCCTTGATGAGTTTTGTTTAAAGTGTTTCAGAAATACAGGTTGTCAAAGTCTACTTGCCATAAACGCTCTTCTTGCAAAGTTTTTCAAGAGTTTGTGTTTGGATAGATTTTGTTGTATTCAACAAATGAGTATGAGTTGAGTGATTTACGACTTCTCTCATATGTTTATTTGTTTGTTGTGGTTTTGTCACGGATTGCCAAAGGGGGAGATTGTTAGGACATATGTGTTTTCACTTGTTAAGAACATATGTCATTTGTTTATGAATATTAGCTAATCTTTTGATAAAATGCACTTTACTTGTAATTGGGTAGTTCTAGGTGTTTTTAATACTTCAAGAAATAAGGTTTCAAGATCAAGTGTTGAAGTCATCAAGTCTGTCCAAGAAAAACAAGCTAAAGTGCAAATTCATTAAAACTCGACACCTTCTCGATAGCTCCTCAACACCCTGCTATCTGTCGAGATTTATAAAATCAGATTTTTTGATTTGATTTCTTGGGATCCGTGGATGTGTCTTTGGGCCTTCTATTCTCCTAACCCTAGACATATAAAAGAATTATTTTAAGAGCCGTCAAATTGTACACAAGTTGCACAAGCATTGAGTAAACTCTGTTCAAGCAATTTGTGATCAAAGACGAAATTCTTGACCTAGTTCATCTCTTCTGAAGAAGTTGTTGTGTATTTGTACCAAAGGGTTTTGTAACCAAGCATCTTCTTGATCTTCATCGTGTAGGATGAACTGAAGAACTTTGCTGCCAAGCTCTCCTTCTAAGTTGGTGTCGAAGTCGCGTACTGGGATCTGCGCATTAGTTAGTCGCGTACTGGGATCTGCGCATTAGTTAGTCACGTACTTGGGAGCCGTGCATCAAAGGTGGGAATTGTCACTACAGAACAAGTCCAATTGGGTATTGGGGTAAAGGTTCAACTATAGGTTGGTAAGGTACTTAGGATTCCTTCACTTGTAACCGCTTGTTGTGATAATAGTGGAGTTTCAGGAATGGTGACCTGAAAATCACCCGGTGGGGTTTTTACCGTAATATTTTTCTCCATTCGTAAACAAATCACTGTGTCATTTATTTTTCGCTGCATATTTAGTTTATTGGTGATTTGTTTGTGCTTCCACGCGTTTGCATGATTAATTGATTAATTAATAACTTGGCTAATTAATTAATTGGTTTAATCACAAGGGGTCATTCAGTTTGTGGTCTATCACTTAAGACTCAATTTAACATACTTAAATTTAAATTTAAACAACATCATAACATCAATTTCAGTTTTCATCAAATCATAGTTTCAATAACATGTAGAAAATTAAAACATAATCTTCTAACAATATGAAACTATCATCTCTAATTCTAAAACTCACAAAACATATTAAATAGATTGGAAATTGAAGACCGCTCTGATACCATTTGATGAAAATAAGCATGTACGCAGTAGAAAATTAACGGATCTACTTCATTCTCAATCTATAACATGCAGTATGTAAATTTCAGAATTCAAGTCTAAGAGAGTGTACCTTAAAGCAGTGAATTTCAAAAACAAAGATCGAAGCACTTGGGAATACTTTAAATCTTTACTCCAATTCCACTAACGGCTAAGAAGTGTGGACTCTCAATTGGTTACAAAAGGAGAATTAAAAAGTGACTTACACTCTCACACACACCATTACAATGATGTTTTTCTCTTACTAAAAATTCTGAACGTTTTTCCTTTTGAATTTATCCAATCATCTAATTAGGTTGGCCTTTTGGGCCTTTCCAATTGGGCCTTTCCAATTGGGCTTAAGTGTGTGGCTTGGAGTGGGACCAAAAGGGATCAATAAGACACTAGCTCCAATGGGCCTTGGGCTTTTTTGTCAACTCTTGACAAGTCCAAAGTTACCATTAACTATATTTAATACCACTATATAAATATAGTTGCACTCTAGGCTTTATCTATAAATTATATCCCAAGACTTTATTGTACATGCAAACCCCTTCATAAAATATTCGTAGTAATATAAAGTCATAAATGTGGACTGACACTTTGTAGATTACTATATCTTAATCCTTGAGTACCCAGTTTAATTCTTTTATGTTATTCATCATATATTTATGAAATCCAATTTCATAAATATATACTTTAGTAATTTCTTACCAAAGTGGTTAGGCCTAACTCTCTGAATAACAAATTCATTAAACTTATCTCAAGGAAATATTTTATATCTCCGTTAAGAGACTATGAATTTCATCTTGAGAATATATGTTCTATCAACACTAAATGTGGCTGCCCAACATACTGAGGTTTTGACTGTTATTTTAGATCTTACTCTTGATATATCAAAACAACCTACACTTCATAATCAAGTCCATTGTTCTCTCAAGATTAAGAGTTCATGCAAATATAAGTCGTGAGATTTATTATTCATTTGACAGTCCTTAGGAGAATAATAAATCTCACAGCGGTCCAATTCAATATGTCTTAACTCTTAAAACATATCAACACATCAACTAGGAGTCTCCACTTCCATGATCAAGATAAATCATTGTAGTTAATATGTTATAGTCTTCGCAGATGAAATGCCCAATTTCATCACCGACTACGAACTATAATTCTGAGTTTACAAAGAACTTGTGACTTATATCTTTTGTGACTAAATCACATAAATTACATACTATGCATCTCATGGACTATGTGATAATGTTTGAATATTCATGTTACCATTAGTTTAGATAATAATAAAACAACTTTATTAAACACAATATTAAGTCATACATAATGTCACACTTAATATCATACATAGCATCATACAATAGGATTTAAGGGCACTAATCTTAATAGTACTATGATACAAAACACCATCCGTATGGAATGCAAGGCTCAAGGCCAAGACGAGGTGTTTGCTCTCACCACTATAAACTTGGAAGTTCAATCTTGTAGTACTATGAAATAAGCACCTTTTGCATGGAATGCAAATCTCAAGGCTAAGACAAGGTGCCTACTTTACACTACTATGAACTAGTAATGAAGACCGTGAGAGTCAACCCTTGGATCTCTCTCCAACTAGAAATTTTAAAAGAAATGTTTTTACTAGGGAAATATGTGTAATCTCATCACACATTGCTTTGCACTTTATCTATGTTTTAACACTTAGTGAAATCTCAAAAACAATTCATTCAATTAGTTGAAGGTATTTCTCGATCGATCGAAATATTTAATAAATCAATTTCGAAGTCTCTGGATGACTCGATCAATTCTCGATTCCTGTTTGATAGATCGAAAGAAACATCTGATTGATCAAAAGGAATTCTCGATCAATCAGAAAGTTGAAAAAATTCATCACGAATTCTCTCGATGACTTGATTGATTCACAATTCCTATCCGATCAATCAATAGGAACATTTGAACGATCGAAAGGAATTCTCAATCAATCGAGACCCGTGAAGCTGAATTTTTTCATATTTTTCTAGTAACCATAGTCCCTTGATCATATCAGAATGTGATTGAGATCACAACTGAATTTCATTGATGCTATAGTCTTAAAGTTCAATATGGCATAGTTAAAATCAAACTTAAACAACGTCATAACATCAATATCAGTTTTATCAAACAGTAGTTCAATATTAGTTTTATCAAACAATAGTTCTAAAACTAAAATATGTAGAAAAATAACTGCAGAATTTTCAAAAACCATGAAAGCAGTTTTCTTTGATTCTAAAACTCACTCAACACGTTATACAAATATGAGAACAAAGACCGCTCTGATACCAATTATTGGAAAAACGCATGGAAAAATACAATTTTGTATCTTATACAAAAACACGCAACGGATTATAAATAGATCTACTTCATTCATGTGAGATAACAAGCAACATCTGAGTTTTAAAAACAAAGAACAAGAAGGCGTACCTTAATGCAGTGAAATTCAAAACAAGATGAAGTTCGAACTTGGGAAGACTTTTAATCTTCACTCCAATTCCACAATGTGCCCAAGATGTATGGTCTCTCAATCAATCTATATGTATTTGTTTAAGAGAATAACCAAGTGTCTCTTGAGAAACTCTAAATATTTCTCTCTTTTAATCATACATATATTTTTGCACTTAGGCAATTACATTATTTAATAACTTTTATTAAATAAATAACTGATTATCTAATTGGGTTAACCTTTTGGGTCAGTCCAATTAGGCTTTAGTGTGTGGCTTGGAGTGGGACCAAATGGGACAAATAAAGTTTTAGCTCCAATGGGCTTTGAACTTATCTATTAACTCTTGACTGTTAGGACATATGTGAATCATGTTAGGAACATATGTCAATATTTTATATAATTGGCTAATCCTATGACAAAACGCACTTTACTTGTAATTAGATAGATCTATGATGTGTTTAATACTTCAAGAAACAATGTTTTAAGTTCAAGTGTTAAAGCCATGCAAATATGTCCAAGAAACAAGTGAAGAAGTGCTGGATTTTAAAACTCGACAGCTAGTATTTATCGAGGTTTAAAAAGCTGCTAAAGCCCGACGCTCGACAGCTAGCTCAATAGATACCCTATCTGTCGAGGTTTATGAAATTCAGTTTTCAGAGCTGATTTTCATCCAATTCATAGGTATAAGTTTGGGCTTTCTTTTCTCACAACCCTAAACATATATAAGGATTATTTTAAGGGCTGTCAAAAGTGCACAAGTGTAAAGCAAAGTTTTGTTCATGCTAATTGTGACCGGAGATAGAATTTATCCTAGTTCATCATTCTCTTGAAGAAGCTATTGTGTTTATACACCATAGGCTTTTATGACCAAGGAGTTTCGTGATCTTTATCATGTGATGAATTGAAGAACTTTATAGCCAACATCTTTCTTAAATTGGTGATTAAGTCGCGTATTGGGGTTCGCGTAACTATTGGTTAGTCACGTACTTAGAGTCGTGCATTGAAAAGGAGAGATTGTCACTACAGAACAAGTCCAATTAGGTATTGGGGTAAAGGTTCAATTGGGATTCCTTTACTTGTAACCGTTTGTTGTGATAATAGTGAATTCTCAAGAGTGGTGACCTTAAAATCACTCAGTGGGGTTTTTCCGTGTAAGTTTTTCCCATTCGAAAACAAATCATTGTGTCAAATTAATTTTTATTGAATTTATTTAATTGATAATTTGTTTGTGCTACCACGTGTTTTGCATGTTAATTGAATTAATTAATTAACTTGGCTAAATCAATTGGTTAATTTATCACAAAGGGTCAATACATTTTTGGCCTATCAAGTGGTATCAGAGTAAGCACACTCTGATTAGGGTTTAATCTTTAATGTGTGATCCATTGACCCCCATTTGTCATGGATAGAGGACAGTCTCTTATTATACCTCCTTTGTTTGATGGCACTAACTATGCATAATAGAAAGTACGCATGAGAGTTTTCTTGCAGTCAATGGATGAAAAGGTGTGGCAAGCTGTGGAGATAGATTGGACCAAGCCTACAGAAGCACCAATTGACTAGGACAATGCTAAGATCAAGGTGGCAAACTTCAACAGCAGGGCATTGAACGCTTTATTCAGTGTAGTAACGAATGAGGAGTTCAAGAAGATATCCTTTACTGAAAAAATTAAGGAAGCATGGACCATTCTCCAAACAACCTATGAAGGAATCAAGGCTTACTACGAGCTTTTAAGAGATTAAGATGGAGGAGGATGAGTCATTCGATGAGTTCTATACCAAGCTCAAGGACATAGTGAACTTAGCTTTTAATCTTGGGGAAAACCATTCCTAAACCTAAGATGGTTAGAAAGGCGCTTAGGTCTCTACCCGAGAGATTTCATGCTAAGATCACCGCAATTGAGGAATCGAAGGATATTAAAATAATTCCTTTAACAGAGCTGGTTGGCAATCTGTAAACCTATGAGTTGGGGTTGATAAGGATAGGGAAATCAAGCAAGAGCAAGAGCATGGCATTGAAGGCCAAGAGCAGTGACATTAATGAGTCTTCAGACGATGAAGATTCTAAGATGAGATCCTATATCATGAGGCAGTTCAAAAAGTTTATGAAGAATGCCAACGCAAAAGAATTTGACAAGGACTGAAAGCAATCCAATTCTTCGCAATTCAAAAGCCAAGACAAAGGGAAGAAGTATACTAGGGATGGCAGTCAGTACACTATTCCCTCAGGACCAAAGTGCTTTAGGTGTCAGGGCTTCGGTCACATGAAACAAGAGTGCCCTACGTATCTCAAGACTATTGCGAAGAGCAAGGCACTTGCCTGAGTAACATTGACCCAGAGGATGATTCTGATAATGAGGATGATGGAATCCTAAATGCTTTCATTGCCACTGTAAATCCTACTGAAGGGATTGCTGAAGATGTGGATGAAGAAGAGGAATTGGTGGAGTCTAAGTTTAAAAAGATGGATGAGCAAGATGACATCCACATAGTCTATGCAAAGTTATACAAGGTCTCAGAAAAACATGAAAAGTTGTACAGGTTGGTCACCAAGAAGCTTAGTGAAGTGGAGCTTGAACAAGAAGAAATTTCCACAAAGTTTGATGAAGCAAATCAGACCATTGGAGCACTGAGATTTGAAAATAATATCTTGACTGAGAAGACCAAGAAGCTTGAGGCAGAACTGTTCCAAGTCAAAGCCTAGTTGGAAAGGATGTCAAATGCAAAGCTCGATGAGATGCTCAGTCTTCAGAAATCTGCTTTCGATCGAACTGGTTTAGGGTATGATTTCTCTTCTCCTAGTATTGCTACTGCTAGTACTACTATTTTTGTTCCTCCTGCTAATAATGTTGAAATTGAGAACAATGATGTTAAAAATGAATTAGTTAGTGAGAACATAGACAATGGTAAATCTATCTTAGGAGCACCCCCTAAGCTTGATAAGAAAGAGATCAAGAACCATAGGACTAAGAAGGGAAATACTCAAAAGCCCAAACAGAAAAAGCAACATTTCTGTCATCACTGTGGAGTAGCTGGACATACTCGACCTAATTGCTATTAGTGGTTAGCCACTCAACAGAGCAACAGCATGATCTCATTGGGAAATCATAATCAACTTCCATCCTCTTTTGCTCCTTTTGGAGATCTTCTCAAAGCTCTCGTGTTCCTTTCGAACTTGAACAGTTTCAATTCTTCCCCCTCACTGCCAGATTAAGGGTTTGCTAAACAGAAAGGTTCTTCCAAGGTGTGGAAGGAAAAAGGTTCCAAGTGATTCTGTCACTTTTTCTCTCTCTCTCCCTTTCTTGTTTTTGTTTTTGCATTACTTGTGTGTTTTGTTTTCGTGTTTTAAGTCTAGTTTTACGCATTGCTTTGTTTAACATGTTTTTGTTTGTTTACTTTTCAGTTTTACTTTATTTTGTTTTTCATATAAAATAGAAACAAAAAAAAATGAAAAATTAGAAAAATATTAAAAAATAGTGTGTGTTCATGTACATTGGTACTTGTGTACCTTGGATGGCCATTGAAACAAAGTTTTCTAAACTTTGTATCATTTGTAGCTTAGATGAGCATCTCTCTACACAACTAAGAAAGTGAGCTTTGTGGCTCGTGTTTGTGATAAGTAAGATTAAGTAATATCTTGTACTTAACACTCATGTCACTCTTTTTGACGGGAATGACTAGAAAATCCTAAGAGAAAGGCATAAATAACCATCTCACCACTGTTGCCCGCCAATCATGACATGACATTTGTATGCTTTGGCATAACAAAAGTGGAATGTCAAATGCTTAACATCATTGGGTATTTCTTTTCTATCTATTATATGCCCATGCATGGTTTGCTTAAAAGAAAAAGAATGCAAAGAACAACAAAAAGCAAAAAGAATCAAAATGCTTATACATGATTGCAAGCATATATTTTAGGAGATGTGGGAGTTATAGGTTGTACCTCGAAGGTGATAGTCCCCATCAAATAGTTATGATTGAGTGTGAGTTAAAGTGATTTTCTCATATCTCAAATCATCATAACATGTAGACACATACAATCTTGCGATGTTTTTCACACACAACACGCAATATTCTTTGCTGCCTTTGATTCAAGTGTAGATACAATGTGATTTGGCCACCACAAGGAATACTTGTGTTAATGTATGCTCACTAAACTGTCTTAACTTGTTTTTGGAATATAAAATTGATTAGACTTGTTTAGTGTGTATGTGTGTGTTTTGGATCTATGAGCTTGACATTTTTCTTGTTGAGAGATGATTTTGAGAGCTTAAAATGTTGTTTGGATCTTTGGTTGTATAGCATGCTTGATTGCATTCATGTTTGTGTTTTTCCCTTCTTGAAAAACTATTTTTAAGCAATCTCGACAGCTACTAGACACCTCTCAATAGCTAGGCTATCTACCAAGACCCTTCAGCTGCTTTTTACCGCATTCTCGATAGCTTCTCGATAGCTACTTCGATCCATCGAGAAACTTTCTGAATGCTCGATAGCTTCTCGATAGCTACCTCCATCCATTGAGATCCTTTAGTTGTGGACACCTCTCGACAGATTCTGGACAGCTGTTCAATAGATAAAACACGTGTTTTTAATCTCGACCCCTCTGGATCTGTCGAGATTATGACTTTTCTATATAAAGGTTCTGCATGATTTTTCTTCACTTCTCCCCGATCTCTCTCGACAGAATTAGTCTTTTCACCTCCCAATTACTCTCTTCTCTCTCAAAACCTTCAACCCACGTGATTTTCGGCCTTTTCTTGTCTCAAATCACTTGGTATGATCTCTCTTTCACTCATTCTTTATACATTTCATGCATTTAGACCTAGGTTTTGGTTTTTTGAAAATTTTTTGGAGTTTTTCAAAATTGATGAAGTTTTTGTGAAATTTTTGGGTTGGGTTTTGTGTAAATGATTTTAAATCATCATGCATTGCATCTCATTTTCATTATAACAATGTTTCATGCATTTATGATGTGTGTTTACTTTGTTGCAATGATTGTATCTGGTAGGTTTGGATTGGGCTGAGCCCATGATATATTTTTTTTTGGTTTGCATGTCACATGTTCATGCATACATACCTTCATTTCTTTATATTCTTATATAGTGATGTGTTTGGTGCTTTTTTGCGTGTCTCTCTTTCTTTCGGTTAGTTACATCATGGCACCTAAACGAAAATCCACTCCATCTAGAACCCTCTTCGTTCTGAGGTATCTTCTTCTTTTGACCCTACACTTTCTCATGTCCGGTTCCGTGATGATAAAGCCCGAAAGTACTTTTCAGAGAACTTTGTTGACGAGGCATTCATTTGGAACGCCAAGTCATCTTATCAAATTTTTCCGATACTGACCTACCCACTATCATTCACAGTAGGGGTTGGGGGTCACTTTGTGGCATCCCGGTCACTTGTCCCTCCATGATCATACAAGAGTTTTACTCCAATATGCACGAAATCGACACTTCTATACCTCATTTCTTCTCTCGCATTCAAGGTACGCATATAGTAGTTACTCCGGATATTGTATCTAAGGTATTACACGTTCCTAGGGTAGCGCATCCGGACTACCCTAGTTCTGCTCATCTGCGGACTGTGTCCAAAGATGAACTCTCGTCTCACTTTTGTGAGACACCTTCTTCTTAGGGTGACCATCAAAACGCCTCTTTCTCGGGCTTTGCAAAAGGTTCGAGATTCCTAAATATGGTGATGAAATTTATTCTTCATCCTTTATCTCACTATAACTCTATTACAAAGCCTCGTGCTCAATTTTTGTTGTTCCTCTTAGAGGATATCTCTATCGATTTCTCTTCTCACTTCATTCTATCCCTTATAGATGTCTATAGGGATACGGCGACCCGTGATAAACTCATTTTTCCTTCACTATCACGCAGATCCTCTGCCATTTTTCTATCTCCTTCAGCTTCTACCGCTCCATTCACCTCTGCTCCTTCGTCTTCTATGGTTGGAGTGACACTTGAGGCC